>JAXIVJ010007550.1:12500-60200 GCA_036785665.1 Chirona hameri
TGTCCTATGTCCGGTGTGTGATGTCCTTTGTCCGCTAGACGGTGTCTGATGTCTCTATTTCCGGTGTCTGGTGTCTAATGTCCTATGTCCGGTGTGTGATGTCCTTTGTCCGCTAGACGGTGTCTGATGTCTCTATTTCCGGTGTCTGGTGTCTAATGTCCTATGTCCGGTGTGTGATGTCCTTTGTCCGCTAGACGGTGTCTGATGTCTCTATTTCCGGTGTCTGGTGTCTAATGTCCTATGACCGAAGTCCGGTGTCTGTTGTCCAGTGGCCGATATCTAATGTCCAAAAGGCCAGAGTGTCTGATTTCCGGTGTTGTATATCCTATTTACCGTTAACATGTGTCCATGTCCACTGTGCAGTGTTTGGTGTCAAGCATCCAGTGCCTGTCTAATGTCGAGTGCTCGTTGCGGTCAAGGGCGGATCCAGCCGGCCGTTTTTTTTTTGGGGGGGGGGGGAACCATTTTTAGAGGACCTTACCTATCCCCAATTTCGAATTTCTTCCCGGATTTGGGCCACTTTATTTTCTAATCACACGACTTCTAATTATTTATTTATTTTTATATTTTGGTGTTTTGTTTTTAGCTTTTCGACCTTTTGGGATATCGAAAAAGGAAAGATGTCAGCTTGCAGTTTGCATTGTTCCGACATTGACTTACACTGAGCAAAACTATGTCAATTGTCAGCTGTACCCAGGGGCGTCGCCGATAATTTTTTAGTGTGTGTGTGGGGTGGGGTGGGGGTGGGGGGGGGGGGGGGGGGTCGGCTGAAATGACTGCAAAAATGTACCATAATTTTTGTGATGCGTGTATTGTATGCGTATTGTAGGTAATGCGTGTAATGCCTTTGCAGCATTTTTAATGTTGATTTCCATTTTATAGTAGGTTCCTGCTTTTTAGTGCCACGAAATTTGTACGGGGTTGCTTGATACAACCCAGAAACATAGGCGGTGGGCCTTGTAGAGAATAAGAAGCTAAACATGCTATTCATTCAATGCACCGTTACAACGAACCGAAGACGATAGCGATGGCTTCGTTATGACGATGGCCACCGATGTGACGCCGCGAAGCGGCGTGAAAATTTCAATTTTAGGTCGTGGAAAACTAAATGTTAATATTGGAACCAGACCGTGAGTGGAGCCAAGCCTCATGAATCCCTATTCCTAGTTGCACATCTCGGTATGATGCAAAATATTGAAATTAAGGTAGTTTTTTCAGATACATATTCCTCAGATAGTAAATCACGATGACTGGTGGCAGTCAGCGTTCAATAGTACATATGGTAATAATAACTGTATACCTACTGTAACAAACAACTGGTAACAATGGTTTGAAAGCAGCAAGAAGCAGAACGACTTTTCCGCACATACATTGTTCCTGCAGATCTAGAGGAGCCTGGGGCGATATGGCTTGAGGAGATGGTCCTGGCCTGGTCCCACTATTAGCTCTTCGGTCCAGCAAGTTGGGTACCGCTGGAGCAGCTTCCGGGTGCCGATGTCCACGTCTTTGCGTTCGCGTCGCCTTTTTCGGAACTCGGAAGACTAGCTAAACATGTGGCCCGCTTGAAAGTTAATATTGTATGAACGGAGTGGGCCCTGGGGCTAGCAATTAGGCACCGCCAAGGAGAGTCTCTGCCAGACACTTAATGAGTTAATTTTCCCATTTGCCAAATATGTATAAGCAATTGCCTATTTTGTGTCATGCCGCAAAGTGGCGGAAATTTTTCAAGTTTTTCACTGTGGATAGCTGGATTTTGACTGCTGTAAAGTCAATTTTTACAACTGTATGTCCGACCGTTTGGGGTGCCAAATCATAGTTTCAGGACCATTGGGGGGGGGGGGGGATAGCCCCTTTGCCCCCCTGGATCCGCCCCAGGTTGTGGTGCCAGATCTCCGGTGGCCAGTGTTGGTCGCCGGTAACTTTTGCCAAATATTGTTCCCTTGTGTCCTGTATTCCCCAGTGCTCAGTGTCAGCACCAGCGTACCGATGTCTCCAGACTGTGCAGCTTGAGGAGGCGGACATGACAGCCACAACAGATGTGGTTACCACGGCTGTGCAGCTCAGCAGTGCTGCAACCGGTCACAGATGCCAGCTGAAACAGATAAAAACAAGGCCTGGCTACAGTAAGATACAGCTAACAGGAGGCACAGGTGTTCCATCGGTTATTCAATGTAGTGATAACTAATGTGGGATAGCGCTTGTTTAGGCTCATAACGTATAATAATCGACTTTAGAACGCCTCCCCCCCCCCCCCATTTTCGGAAGGTGGCGGCGCCCTTGCTAATAGTCAATAAAAACCACAGCCTCATACTATGCAATATATTAATACAAGATGAAACAAAAGAGACGACAGTTTCAGGCGTAGCCCATCTTCAGGTCCTGAAGATGGGCTACGCCTGAAACTGTCGTCTCTTTTGTTTCATTTTGTATTAATGTATTACATAGTACGAGGCTGTGGTTGTTATTGACTCTAGTGTAGTGATAACTGATAAGGTACGGTGTGGAGACATTAGTCAAACTGCTGCCATGTTCGCCAATATGATAGTGCAGTGCACTGTGCACATGCAGGATTATACTAATTCAAGGAAGATAGAAAGTGATTTGTTAATTCTAGCTAATAACTTCAAAGACATAACTAGACATAAAATATAAGTGCAACAAAGAGCCTCTTGGGCCCGTCTGAGGTTGCACAATGCACATCTCCCTTTACCAGTCTCACCCTTTTAAAACTATTTTAGTTTTTAACCTGCCTAAAAGAAGCCTAATCCCACAAGTATGTATTACGAGCGAGCGCGATGCGCTCGCGAGTCCTCACTGAATACGGGATTCTTCTCACATAAGCGGCCGACCCGGCCCGCCCCGCCCCGACGCGACGCGACGCGACGCGACGCGACGCGACGCGACCCATCCCGACCCGACCCGACCCGACCCGACCCGACCCGACCCGACCCGACCCGACCCGACCCGACCCGACCCGACCCGACCCGACCCGACCCGACCCGACCCGACCCGACCCGACCGGACCCGACCCGGCCCAGCCTGGCCCGACCGTAACGCTTTTGAGGGGCTTATATCTTTGGCAAGATCTTTGGAATCCCGCATCCGATTGACAAGCGGTCTTCACCATCTGATAGCCCCATTCAATCAATCATGTTATTGGCATGTTTCGTCTCACGTGAGGGGTCAGCATGGCGCGTGGCACGTGCCGCGTCAGGGGTGTCAGAAAACGTTATCTGCTATAGCTGAGAAACGGCTGGACCGTTAGGCTGAAATTTGGTGTGTGGTTTGAGACCACAACACTGGCAATGCCACGCGAGTCAAACTTTGGGTCACACTGCATGTGCACACGTGCACACCCCTGTTCCATAACTCAGAAACAGCTGGAACAACTAAGCTGAAATTTGTTTCTACAGGCTCGCTCAGCTTTCACCGATTAAGGCGTCTTACTGGTGAACTATTCCCTTCTCTGTAGACTCTCCAGAACTCATTTCAAATGATAATAAAAGAAAAGAAAAAGACACTCTCAATTAGATACAGCAATGTAAGATGACATGAAAGCACTGGAAAGCTCTTATGGCAGGGGTTCCCACACAGGTGCCACAGGAGGATTTTGAGGGGACTTAGCAACCACTGGCAACAGGGAAGTTCCACCAATAACAACGACTCAATATTATTCACAGGCACACAGCTGAAGCCCCAGGTCACCAGAGGAGGGTGCAGGCCAGAAAAAGGTTGGGAGGAAACCACTGCTCTATCACATTTCACAAAGTAGCTATGTTACCTACCTTGTTGATAGTAATGACATCAAAAGCAGGAGAAAGCCTTCCAAAGATGTTCAGTTTGCCCAGTTCATCTGCATCTGATTCAGTTATGTGGCTGCCACATAGGACACAGCAGGGAGACTGTGAACAATGAGAAGTCCCAGTTCATCTGCATCTGATTCAGTTGTGTGGCTGCCACATAGGACACAGCAGGGAGACTGTGAACAATGAGGCCACATAGGACACAGCAGGGAGACTGTGAACAATGAGAAGTCCCAGTTCATCTGCATCTGATTCAGTTGTGTGGCTGCCACATAGGACACAGCAGGGAGACTGTGAACAATGAGAAGTCCAGTTCATCTGCATCTGATTCAGTTGTGTGGCTGCCACATAGGACACAGCAGGGAGACTGTGAAAAATGAGATTCAGTTGTGTGGTTGCCACATAGGACACAGCAGGGAGACTGTGAACAATGAGATTTAGTTGTGTGGCTGCCACATAGGACACAACAGGGAGACTGTGAACAATGAGATTCAGTTGTGTGGCTGCCACATAGGACACAGCAGGGAGACTGTGAACAATGAGAAGTCCAGTTCATCTGCATCTGATTCAGTTGTGTGGCTGCCACATAGGACACAGCAGGGAGACTGTGAAAAATGAGATTCAGTTGTGTGGTTGCCACATAGGACACAGCAGGGAGACTGTGAACAATGAGATTCAGTTGTGTGGCTGCCACATAGGACACAACAGGGAGACTGTGAACAATGAGATTCAGTTGTGTGGCTGCCACATAGGACACAGCAGGGAGACTGTGAAAAATGAGATTCAGTTGTGTGGTTGCCACATAGGACACAGCAGGGAGACTGTGAACAATGAGATTCAGTTGTGTGGCTGCCACATAGGACACAGCAGGGAGACTGTGAACAATGAGATTCAGTTGTGTGGCTGCCACATAGGACACAGCAGGGAGACCATGAACAATGAGAAGTCCCAGTTCATCTGCATCTGATTCAGTTGTGTGGCTGCCACATAGGACACAGCAGGGAGACTGTGAACAATGAGATTCAGTTGTGTGGCTGCCACATAAGCCACAGCAGGGAGACTGTGAACAATGAGAAGTCCCAGTTCATCTGCATCTGATTCAGTTGTGTGGCTGCCACATAGGACACAGCAGGGAGACTGTGAACAATGAGATTCAGTTGTGTGGCTGCCACATAAGACACAGCAGGGAGACTGTGAACAATGAGAAGTAGCAGGTGATGTAAAGCAAGCTATCAGATCTGGATGGTAAGATAGCTGACAGTCAGTTGAGAGTCATAAATTAGGCAGTAGGCACTGAATCAAGACTTAAAGCAAGACAAATCAATCATAATAACATGTCAGGCAAGATAGTCAAAACTTAAATAATATAGTGGTTCATCTGACATCAGACCAGCATAGTGACTGTGATACCAAATATAGGGAAACAATTGTAATGATGGCTCCAGCGAAACAACACACATTTCATGCTATTTTCAATCTTTAGTGCATCAGCATAATTTTATATCACCATCAACATGAAAATGAAATGTCTGGTGTTTTGCTGCCTCTGTGTTACTGCCATTTACCCTACATTGATACCAGACCTTCCTGATTATTTGTGTTTCTTTATTTGGGTATTAGGGCACAACAACTACTCAGGTCAAATTGCCCCCCCCCCCTGATTATTTTCAGATGTTGCTACAACTCCACAGTGATCAGTTCATCAAAGCTCTTATCTGCAAAATATTCAAGTAAAGCTGTCTCAAATAATGCACCATTCAGCATATAAATGCAGTTAAGCATCAGCTCAAGCTGTTAAATGGCAGACAATTTCATTACACTATGTGACCATCACAATCATGCTCACCTTGTTGGAAAGTTCGGAACCAGTGATGTTCTCACCCACATAAGATAAATTCAGATTTTCAGGACAAACATCTCCAACTTCTGCCATTCTTGCATTCAAAATTCAATATAGAAAAAGTATTAGTACAATTTAAGACAATTTACATTTTAATTAGGCAACACCAAAAACAGGATCCCTTGAACTTCTTGACAATGTCTTGGTCTGTTATTTTCGTGGCAAAATTAGCGTTAGTAGGGTAGGGTAGAATGGGTGGTCTTTTGGGAATTAACATCCAAATCTATTGAATGTTTATCAAAATTAAGGTGCTTGATATTGCAAACTAGGACCTACAGGCACCTTATGGTAATAGGCTGCAGACCCTTTAGCCTTTAGCCAGGGCCATTTAGGGGGTTGTCAGTAATCTTGGATAGCCTTCCTTCTAATAGGGTCTCTTATAAAAGGGCCAGGGCCGCCTTTAGCGTGTTTGATTGTTTATTTAACGTTTCATTGTCTCTGCTGCGTTGTAATTGACACAGTACAGAAGGAACGGTGCTAGTAATTTGTATTTCAGTTTGCTTTTTGAACATTAACTGTTCCGTTCCATTGTCGCCGCTAACAGCATTATTTCTAAATATTGTATTGGATTTTCTTTAAAAGCAAGAAATATACCGCTTTTCGGCACATTTTAGCCGTTTTTGGTCACATGGTCCAGACCCCCCTCTAGATTCACCTGTGATCCAATGCCGTATAAGTAAGGTAGAACGGTCCGGGCATTTTAGTGTACCATTTCCGCAACGCTAGCGTGACGTCACTGGATACCTGTCGTTCCCGACTCGACCGTCGCCGTAGTGGCTTCGGCCCGACGTGGTGCGAATATTTTGAAATGTAGTTGCGGATGTTAGGGGTGGTCACAGGTGGGTGGGGCCTGGGGGCAAGGCCCTAAAGGGTGGGGGGGGGGGGGCATCGGGCCTGTAACGGGCCATGCCTCCCCATGGACCCTCTCAAGTAGACGGAGAATCCTCTCAGGTCGACTGAGGGCCGACGAAGGATCCTGTAAGCAGGGGTGGTAAAGTGTTCTGTCCTTATGGATAAGGTCGGGGACAAAATGATCCTTCTCATGAAGTACTGGGGGCCAAAATGGCAGAAAAATAATTACCTATGGGCTATGGCTGTCATTCCTCGGAAAATTTACTAAGCGATCATGTCCTTAGAAATACTGATCGTCAAAACCACTTCGATGTAATATTCACTTATTCATCATATTCATCACGTCAGCATGTATGTGCATTTACATTTTTTAAATTAGCAGTTGCGTTTCAGCTGTTGATTCTCAATAATTTAGTTCCACCCATATAGCCGACGAAAAAATATATACCAGTTATTAATGAATTATTTATTAATTACCAGTTATTATCAATCGAGCCAGTTATTATTTAGTCCTCCACACGTCAGCAACGAAGCCTACGTGCTGTTCTTTGAGCAGCACGTAGATGGTGATAGCACATAGGCCGGTGTGACATTTATATTGTGTGCTGACTTGTATGCATGTATAATATGTATGTTATATGCTACCGTAAAATACTTGTCCTATGATGCTTACATAAATCAAGATTTGTAAAAGAAGAAAAAAATATATCAATTAGACAATTGCTCCCCGGGGTGGGGGTCTGGGTGCTTGTGTATTTTCAATGGAGTGAGTCTGAGATCGACTGTCAAGACAGTCGATCTCATTGTTCTGATACTTTGAGAGTTCTACTATAAATAGTAGAAAATCCGGTTTATTCAGCATGAACATTCACATTCCAGTTATACCGTGCATCCTGCGCAATTGCGTCGTTTATGGCGCATGGTAGAAGACCCTATACGAAGGTAGAGTCATCCGGCGATTTGACCGAATCCGACTTAGGAATGGTGACGTCATATGGACACATCGACCCTTTCCCCTATATATAAATCAATAATAGCTCGCAATTTTTTTAAAGACTATATATATAATTTTACTGGGCCGAATTACAAACAACATGCCCTGAAAGAAAGATCGATTCAAGCTCTCTAACTTATCTAAAAAAACATTTTGCTCCTAAGTCACTCCTATTTTGACAGTGAAGGAGCTCTTATCTTACTCTTTCGCTAATGTTAAAAGGTTGGTTTGGTTTGGTTTGTGGACCAAGCACCGTATCCTCTTGGGACCAAGGTGCTAATTGGAACTCTCGCCCTGTTCCGAGGGGTATGGGGAGCCGGGCAGACTTTTGCAGAGGCCCGCCGAGGGATTGAACACCGGTCTCCGGCACAGAAGGCAAGTATCTTACCACTGCACCGAGTTGCTCTTCCAAATTACAACTGAAATGTAAGCAACGTGTTTTTAGTGTGTGAAATGCGTCAGACATGTATCCAGAAAAGTCACGGCATAGGCGGCCGCTGCGCGCCGACGTTCGGTCTCAAATTCAAGTCCTGCGCTCCGCCAGGAACGGAGGTTTAGTGAGAGCGTGATAGGGTTTAGTGGTCGACCAGATACATATGACGTCATATGGCAAACTTGATATCTGACACATTTCTGCGCCCACGTTGTTTACATTTCAGTTGTAATTGCGGAGTCGTTGCGGGCGGGCGGCTGAGGCGATTGACGGGTGAACAAATTATTATTGTTATGTAAGTACTGAGAATGTCCCTGTTTTGAGTGCAGTTCTGATGAAATTAGACATGTAGAATTAGTATAAAATATTCAATTAACTATATAAAGGTGTGCAAAAGCGAATATCGCCCAATAATTAGCTATAGATCTTTGTTTGGTTTTAACCCGCGCCGTGCCGGTGCTCGGTGCCACCTTCGCCGTGCCGGGGGGGGGGGGGGGCCTCTAACTCGAAAACTAAAAGGGCTAGAAAGACGCAGAAAAAGGCGTTCGAAAGCTCTCGACAAGCACATTCGAAGGTACTTCGGATATTTTTTTCCTCAAGTCAATATTGAGGTCACTAGAGGTCATCAAATGTCAGATTTCCCCGTTTTAGGACTTCGCTCCAGAAACTCCCAGATATCACAGGGTCTATGATAGCTAGGAAGAAACGGAAAAAAACAATGGAAAGCTCAAAATCCAATCGTTTAAGTGTCCTTAGATTTTAGCTCAGGTCAATAGTTAAGGCTCCAGGGCTCATCAAATGTCAAAAGTCTATTTTTTTACAAAACAGTTTATCACAAATAGCTTTTTAGTTTCTAAATACAAGGCAATAATGTTGACGCCATCGTGTTTGTCTCGTCAAGGCGCTTCGACTCATATTGGTGTTGACCAGGTTAGGTCAAATTAAAAATGTGACCTCAGGTCAAGGTCAAGTGGTGACCAAAGTAGGTCATATTGCATATGGGAAGACGTGCCGTGACGAGACAAACACATTGGTTTCAGTTTCACTTCTTTATCGTCATTGTATCAAGAGTTATTGCCATAACAACTGTTGGTGACCTCCGCTGACCCTGTAGGGGTCACTGAAAAAAAATGGCACCTAGCTCATCAAGGATGACCTATAATAACATGATCCAGAAGGAATTAGACTGCTATCTTGCGTATCCTTGGAATAGGAAGCATTTGAATATTTCCCCATTAACTTATAATGGGGAGGTCACGAAATTGACCCGACCTTAGGTCGCTGGTATACAAAAAAAAATCAAAGACAAACGAATTGTAGATGTATATGACCTTATGAAATCATGTAAGTGTAAAACTGATCATCCACAAACTGTAACTGTGGTACGACCACAAGTTCTTTTGGAGGTGGGGTCACGTGACCTGGTCTGTTGACCTGAGATGACCCGCTGTATTTGTTTACATAATGTGGAAAATTGATGCACCCAAACAGCTGTGCCAAAAACGGCGGCGCTGCGCGCCGCCGTTTTCCCGCTATCCGCGAAAAACCTGAGGGAAGTGTCTAAACATGCCCCCCCCCCCCCCCCGGCACGGCGCGGGTTAAAATATAGGGATGATGTGAGCGTGCAGCCAGGTGTTAAGGTATTCATGTGAAGTAAAACAATGACCCCAGCTGAACTGAGGTCATTTTTGTATGTGCAGCTTTTGGTCCGGACCACTCAAAGCACTTTTACCACCCCTGCCTGTAAGGCCGACGAGGGTCCTTTCAGGCCGACAGAGGATCCTTTCAGGCCGAAAGAGGATCATCGCAGGTCAACTGAAGACCCTCTCAGGCCGACGTAGGACCCTCTCAGACTGACGGAAGACCCTCTCAGTCCGACGGAGGATCCTGTCAAGCCGGCGGAGGACCCTCTCAGACCGACGGAGGACCCTCTCAAGCCCACCGAGGACCCTCTCAGGCCGACGGAGAACCCTCTCAGGCCGATGGAGGGCACTATGCCGACGGAGAGACTTCTGAGGCCGACGGAGAGCCCTCTCAGGCCGACGGAGGATCTTCTCAGGCCGTCGGAGGGTACTTTCAGGCCGATGGAGGGCCGGCACTCTCAGCCTGTCGGAGGACCCTCTCATGTCGACGGAGGGCCCTTTCAGGCTGATAGAGGACCCTCTCAGGTCGACGACGGCCCTTTCAGGCCGACGGGGGACCCTCTCAGGCCGACTGAGGATCTTCTCAGGCCTACGGAGGGTCCTTTCAGGCCAGAGGACAGGGGACAGAGAGACGTTCTGAGGTCAGATAGATCCTACTATAATAGGGGCCAAATAATTCCTATGAAGGTCAGATTAGGTCTTCAGTGGGCCAGAAAAGGTTTCTGATGGTCAGAGTCAGTGGACTCTATGGCTTTCAATGTTAGTTCCACCCAGTGTGCGAACCATACAACCGTCAGCTAGCGGGCTTATCGCTTGATGACTCAGCAATGTCTATCGCAAGCACGCCTCCGCGCGTGTTGCATGGAAAGACCCGCTAAAATAAATGACAGCCAATGATGAATGAACACGGCAGTGTTTCAAAATCACAACTACTGTGACGATAGGGCCGAGCGCCGAGCCGCCGCCGGCCAGGTATCCAGTGACGTCACATCTAATGTTAGACCACCAGGCGATCCGCACATAGGAAAGCCCGGGACAATAGCCCCCTGGTATAAGTCTGTGATCGTTGACACAATCAAGTCCATTTTGTGATAGGGCCCATTGACCCCCCAGGTCAGATTTCAGGTCAAAGGATGGGGAACGCGCTGGAGCCTAAAATGACTGTCCGATTTGCTTAAAAATGGTCTCAAACGATTATTTGGGTCAAAATCTAGCGTGAGCGAGACTGTCAGGTTTCAAGGTCATGTCCTTCCAGGTCAAATTTCCGGTCAAAGGACGGGGAACGGGCTGGAGCCTAAAGTTGCCGTCCGATTTGCTTTACAATGGTCTCAAACGATTACGTGGGTCAAAATCTAGCGTGAGCGAGACTTTCAGGTCCTGACCTTAAAGGTCAAAATTCAGCTCAAAGGACATGGAACAGCGTTAACGGTTGATTTTCCCCAAACTTCGTGCATAGGTCAATCAGACCATTCTGATTCCAAAAATCAAGTCCATTTTGCGATAGCGATTGACTTTCTAGGTCAAATTTGAGGTCAAACAAAAGGGAAGACGCTGGAGCCTAACGTTACCGTCCGATTTGCTTTAAAATGGCCTCAAACAATTCCATGGGTCAAAATCTAACGTGAGCGAGACTTTCAGGTTTCCAGGTCATGACCTTTCAGGTCAAATTTCAGGTCAAACGACGGAACGCGCTGGAGCCTAAAGTTACCGTCAGATTTGCTTCAAAATGGTCTCAGACGATTCCTTGGGTCAAAATCCATTTGACCATTTTAGACCATTTTAAAGCAAATCAGACGGAAACTTGAGGCTCCAGTGCGTTCCCCGTCCTTTGACCTGAAAGGTCATGACCTGAAAACCTTCGTTTTACCTCAAATTTGACCTAGAAGGTCAATCTATCGCAAAATTGACTTGATTTTTGGAATCAGCATGGGCGGATGGACCTATGCACGAAATTTGGGGAAAATCAACCGTTAACACTGTTCCATGTCCGTTGACCTGAAATTTGACCTTAAAGGTTAGGACCTGAAAGTATCGCTCACACTAGATTTTGACCCAAGGAATCGTTTGAGACCATTTTAAGTAAATCAGAAGGTAATTTTAGGCTCCAGCGCGTTCCCCTTCGTTTGACCTCAAATTTGACCTATAAAGTCAATGGCTATCGCAACATGGACTTTATATTTGGAATCAGAATGGTCTGATTGACCTATGAACGAAGTTTTCGGGAAATCAACCGGCAACACTGTTCCCTGTCCTATGACCTGCAATTTGACCTTGAAGGTCAGTATCTGAAAGTCTCGCTCACGTCTCACACTCAGTTTGATTCAAGGAATCGTTTTAAACCATTTTAGAGCAAATCGGCCGGTAACTTTAGGCTCAAGCTCGTGCCCGTCTTTTGACCTGAAATTGGACCTGGAAGGACATGACCTTGAAACCTGACAGTCTCGCTCACGCCAGATTTCGACCCAACGAATTGTTTGAGACCATTTTAAAGCAAATCGGACAGTAACTCTAGGCTCCAGCGCGTTCCATTTGTTTGAACTCAAATTTGACCTAGAAGGTCAAACGTTATCGCAAAATGGACTTAGTTTTTGTAATCAGCATGGTCTGATTTACCTATGAACGAAATTTGGGAGAAATCAACCGTTAACACTCTTCCCTGTCCTTTGACCTTAAAGGTCAGGATCTGAAAGTCTCGCTCACGCTAGAGTTTGACCCAAGAAATCGTATGAGACCATTTTAAAGCAAATCGGACGGTAACTTTAGGCTCCAGCGCGTTCCCCTTCGTTTGACATGAAATTTGTACTGAAAGGTCATGACCTGGAAACCTGAAAGTCTTGCGCACGCTAGGGTTTGACCCAAGAAATCGTTTGAGACCATTTCAAAGCAAATCGGAAGGCAACTTCAGGCTCCAGCGCGTTCCCCTTCTTTTGACCTCAAATTTGACCTAGTATGTCAAACGCTATCGCAAAATGGACTTGATTTTTGGAATCAGCATAGTCTGATTGACCTATGCACGAAGTTTGGGGAAAATAAACTGTTAACGCTGTTCCCTGTCCTTTGACCTGAAATTTGACCTTATAGGTCAGGACCTGAAACTCTCGCCCACGCTAGATTTTGACCCAAGGAATCGTTTGAGACCATTTTAAAACAAATCGGACGATAACTTTAGGCTCCAGCGCGTTCCCCTTCGTTTGACCTGAAATTTGTACTGAAAGGTCATGACCTGGAAACTTGTAAGTCTCTCTCACGCTAGATTTTGACCCAAGGAATCGTTTGAGACCATTTTAAAGCAAATCGGACGGGAACTTTAGGCTCCAGCACGTTCCCCTTCGTTTGACCTCAAATTTGACCTAGGTCAATCGTTATCGCAAAATGGACTTCATTTTTTGAATCATCATGGTCGGATTGACCTATGCATGAAGTTTGGGGGAAATCAACCGTTAACACTGTTCCCTGTCCTTTGACCTGCAATTTGACTTTAAAGATTAGGACCTGAAACTCTCGCTCACGCTAGATTTTGACCCAATTTATCGTTTGAGACCATTTTAAAGCAAATCGAACTGACACTAGGCTACAGCACGTTCCCCGTCCTTCGACCTGAAATGTAATTAACTGGAAACCTGAATGCCTCGCTCACGCTCGATTTTGGCACAGGGAATCGTTTGAGACCATTTTAAAGCAAATCGGCCGGTAACTTTAGGCTCCAGCTCGTTCCCCGTCCTTTGACCTGGAAGGACATAACCTTGAAACCTGACAGTCTCGCTCTCGCTAGATTTTGACCCAAGGAATCGTTTGAGACCATTTTTAAAGGGATTATACGGTTTTTCCCAGAATAATTGAGTTACATAGTAAAACGTACTGATAAAGGTGGTAGAAGTCCCACGGTAGCCACATTTTTCTGGAAATGACCTCTTCTGCACGTAAGGACATTCCAAAGTGCGCGGTGATGCCACCGCGTATTTTCTGCAGGACCGGCTGAGGCAGAGCCAGTCATCTCTTTTATGCTAATAAAAACACCTCACGTATGGCATATATTGTGTACCCGCGCCTGGGTTACTGCTGGGTCCCAGTCCGTCCCGCGGTACACAACGTGCTCCGGTCCCAAGTGACTGTATTTACTGCGCACACACACACAGGTCCGCCGTCGGTCGCTGTCCAACTCCCTCTCCCGCGCGCGGGCCGATCGGGTTGGCGGCGGCTGGATACCCGCGCGCCATCTCTCGGCCAGCTCACCAACTCCCAGCTACATAGGGTCCGCTAGGGGAACTCCGTGAGGAGACAGACAGGGTACACCGGTCTGACGACACCACACCGGTAGGTATTGTGTACCCGCGCCTGGGTTACTGCTGGGTCCCAGTCCGTCCCGCGGTACACAACGTGCTCCGGTCCCAAGTGACTGTATTTACTGCGCGCACACACACAGGTCCGCCGTCGGTCGCTGTCCAACTCCCTCTCCCGCGCGCGGGCCGATCGGGTTGGCGGCAGTAAATGTACCCGCGCGCCATCTCTCGGCCAGCTCACCAACTCCCAGCTACATAGGGTCCGCTAGGGGAACTCCGTGAGGAGACAGACAGGGTACACCGGTCTGACGACACCACAGCATATTTCCGGTAAAATAAGCAATATTTGAAAGAAAATAAATTTGTTTTGTTTCAACGACAGCAGCAGTTACCTAGTTGTCCCATAACATTCTATATTTTTCATGAATTTTCATGCCAAAAAATGAATACGCCACCACCAAATTCTCAACGCTAAAGGCCAGAGAAAAGAAAACCACAAAAACACAAAACCTCAACGAACAGTGTGCACTGTGCAGTAATACAAAGTCCCGTCAGTTTTGAATTGCATAATAATTTTGTGATCCAGTGTAGGACTTGCAGATAATTAAAAACTCTAAAATTGATCTTAAGATACAAGTGGTGGACAGTAGTGCCGATCAAGTACTCATCTGATACTAGTCTCGAAAAACGCCTAAGTTTTAACGCTGATAATTTCTGAAATAATGGACTAAATGAGCATTGAAGTCCCTGTTATATGTCTGAAACGTGTTTAAAGCTCATACAACTGCAAAAGAGTGCATTTACTTTCAGGACGGAAACCCGTATAATCCCTTTAAAGGGAAATAATGACCTTTTGATTTTGTTAGCAACAATTTCATAGGCTACCGCTATGGTTTTAAAATTATTTTATTTAAATTTAAGAATTAAATAAAATTATTCCCAAATTCGAAGTTGTAAGTTTGGGAAAAATACAAAACAAGTACCTTGTGTACTTCATGAAGGTCATTGACAAATTCGCCCTTCCCTACCATTGTTAACATCGATTGCGGCATTTTTGGAGGCTCTGTGACATTTCCGATCAAACTGAGCGCTGCTTGGACACACGCTAGTAGCGCTTTCGTTCTCCATGGCAACCAGGCGTCAGCCAATCAAAAGCCAGAAAGGGAATACGTTCTGGCTTTTCATTGGCTCACGCCTGGTTGCCATGGAGAACGAAAGCGCTACTAGCAACAACTCGCCACAATGGTTAAGTGCGCCGAGAAGCATGACAATGCTTTGTAAACAAATCGCCGACGCTAAATAGGTCGCCGTCGATGTGCATCGATGAGCTTCCGATTTAATTGCCAGTTTTGTGTTATTGTTTGTTAGTTTTTTTGGGAAAAATTATTATTTCATGATAATATAAAGCATAGTGTTATATACAACCACAGACAAATTATACAATACTCCTAATGTTGAAAACAAATGAATTTATTTTCAAAAATTGAGGGTCGCAACTACTAACTATGCCGCCGTTGATGTGCATCGATGAGCTTCCGATTGTATTGCCACTTTTTCCAATCGCTGTTAGTTTTAGAAGATCGCCGGGCATATAATCACAACAAGCAGAACGCACAATATATTTTCCACTCCATTGCGTAAAAAAAACAATACGGGAAAAACCCGCAGTTTGATGAGGACCAAAAGTACTTGCAAGTACCGGTCGTTAAAAGTGTGGAACGCTTATCAACTTTAACTTGAAATATCTTTCGGTAGGAAAGTTTTCATGCAAAATGTGATGAATTTACAATATATTTTAGTCTCGTCTGGCGATTTCAAGTGCTAACTCCATTTTTGTGGAAAAAGGTCATTATTTCCCTTTAAGCAAATCGGACGACAACTTGAGGCTTCAGCGCGTGCCCTGTCCTTTTACCTGAAATTTGACCTGAAAGGGCATGACCTGGAAACCTGAAAGTCTCGCTCATGCTAGATTTAGACCCATAGAATCGTTTGAGATCATTTTAAAGCAAATTGGACGGTAACTTTAGGCTCCATCGCGTTCCTCTTAGTTTGACCTCAAATATGACCTAGGTCAAACGCTATCGCAAAATGGACTTGATTTTTGGGATCAGCATGGTCGGATTGACCTATGCATGAAGTTTGGAGGAAATCAACCGTTAACGCTGTTCCCTGTCCTTTGAGCTGAAATTTGACCTTAAAGGTCAGGACCTTAAAGTCTCGCTCACGCTAGAGTTTGACCCAAGGAATCGTTTGAAACCATTTTAAAGCAAATCGGACGGTAACTTTAAGCTCCAGCGCGTCCCCCTTCGTTTGACCTCAAATTTGACCTAGTAGGTCAAACGCTATCGCAAAATGGACTTGATTTTCGGAATCTTCATGGTCTGATTAACATATGCACGAAGTTTGGAGGAAATCAACCGTTAACGCTGTTCCCTGTCTGAAGGTCAGGACCTGAAAGTCTCGCTCACGCTAGCGTTTGACCCAAGGAATCGTTTAAGATCATTTTAAAGCAAATCGGACGGTAACTTTAGGCTCCAACTCGTTCCCCGTCCTTTGACCTGAAATTTGACATGAAAGGACATGACCTTGCAAACTGAGTCTCGCTCACGCTAGATTTTGACCCAAGGAATCGTTTGAGACCATTTTAAAGCAAATCGGCAGTCACTTTGGGCTCCAGCGCATTCCCCGTCATTTTACCTGAAATTTGACCTGAAAGGTCATGACCTGGAAACCTGAAAGTCATGCTCACGCTAGATTTTGACCCAAGACATCGTTTGAGGCCATTTTAAAGGAAATAGTTCACCTTCGGGAAATTGATCAGAACATGATTTTATTATATTGTTTAATACAGTTTCTTTCAGATGGTACGGTATATCATATATGCGCCGCATTTCTTCGCCAAAAAGTCAAATATCTTCGGCTGGAGAGTCCTTTCAGACAAGAACAGTTGCAGATAGGGATTTCTCAACACGGGCTACAAAACTGTTATTTCAGTTAAAAACCCCATGTTGAAGGTGAACTATTTCCTTTAAAGCAAATTGGACGGTAACTTTAGGCTCCAGCGCGTTCCCGTCCTTTTACCTGATATTTGACCTGGAAGGTCAATCCCTATCGCAAAATGGACTTGATTTTTGGAATCAGCATTGTCTGATTGACTTATACACGAATTTTGAGGAAAATCAAAAGTTGACGCTGGAGTTGTGTGATGACGATGACGCTAACTTCACGGACATGCAATTGCCTCCCCCCGAAGGCGGTATCCGGACATATTTTCGTGGCGCATTTTTTCGTCCGCAGATTTTCGTCTGCAGTTGTTTGTCCGCGCATAATTTCGTGGCGCATTTTTTCGTCTCGCATTTCTTCGTTTCCGCACATTTTCGTTCAGATTTCTTCGAATCAGCAAAACTTCGTTTGCGCAAATATTCGTTTCGCATATCTTCGTCAGCGCTAATCTTCGCCTCGCATTTCTTCGTCCGCAGATTTTCGCCTGCAGTTTTTCATCCGCGCATAATTTCCGTCCGCAAATCATCGTCTTGCATTTTTTTCGTCTAAACATTTTCGTCCGCAACTTTTCGCCTGCCCATTGCTTTACAAAAAATCGCCATTCTTCAACTCGTAGCAACTCATCAGCAACTCGTTGCAAATCTTAGTCAACGCAGATAGTTTTCGCCCTCAATTCTCCCTCCGCGAATATCTGTATGGTGATTTTCAGCGTCATCTATGGTGTCAACGAAAACGAAAATATCAAGCGGCAGTTTTATATTAATATGAAACTAGTTTGACGGTGGTGCGGTTCAATCCCTCGGCGGGCCTCTGAAAAAGTCAATATAAAACTGCAGTTTGATATTTTCATTTTCGTCGACACCATAGATCACGCTGAAAATCACCATACAGATATTCGCGGACGGAGAATAGAGGGCGAATATCTATCTGCGTTGACGAAGATTTGCAACAAGTTGCTGACAAAGAATAGTGAAAATTGATTTTAAATAAAGCAATGGGCAGGCGAAAAGTTGCGGACGAAAATGTTCAGACGAAGAAATACAAGACGATGATTTGCGGACGGCAAATTCCGCGACCGCGACGATTTGTTTTGAGGATTCGACGAAATCCCGGCAGAACATTTGCGGAAAAGAAAAATGCGAGACGAAGAATTGCGGGCGAAAAAATGCGCGACGAAGAAATGCGGGACGAAAATGTCCGGATACCTCACAGAGACGAAAAATTGCATAGACGAAAAGTTGCGTAGACGAAGAATTGCGCAGACGAATATTCGTGGACGAAGCAATTCGAGACGAAGATTTGCGAACGAAGAAATGCGAGACGAAGATTAGCGCTGACGAAAATATACGAAACGAATACTTGCGCAGACGAAGTTTTGCGGATTCGAAGAAATGCGGGACGAAAATGTGCGGAAACGCAGAAATGCGAGTCGAAAAAATGCGCCAAGAAATTATGCGCGGACGAAAAAATGCGTGACGAAGAAATGCGGGATGAATATCTGTCACGGAATCTCTGTACGTGCCCACTTCGGTCTACAAAATTAATGATTTTTTTGATTTTTTTAAGAAGAAAAAATGTGAAAATATACCCTTTTAAAAATATAGTAGGCCAAATCCGGTGATTTTTTGGTGTGGGTACTTTATGCCCCCCCCCCCCCCCCCCGAGCAAAAATTGCCCCCTCCTGGAGTGAATCCTGGGTACGCCACTGCACAACGGTAAGGACAAAATGACAATCGTTCGCCATGTCTTGTAACCAGACTGGTTATTGATTCGACACTGATTTAATCGATTGGAACCGTTTGATCAAAATTCCTTGAATACAAAAAATAATTGATTCGCCACCAGATCTTTTGATTCATGAATCGTGATTGAATCAAAACCCACATCAAATCAAGGCTGATTGAATCAAAAGATTTAACGATTCTTAACGATTAAAGTACACTGGTAAATTGTGCAAATACATGCATGATACAATCCCAGTGGCTACATTCATTTATACTGAAATAGTATTGCTGTAACAATGCTTTAATGATCATATATGTTTCCATTTTTATTGATTTGACATAAATTCACCACATATATTTTAATGTTGAATCAAACGTGAATCGATTAAAAAAACGATTCTTTGAATCGGAAAGAATCAATTCTCAAAATTGTATCCGTGAATCGAACGGTGATTGAATCATTCAGATTCCAAAAATGAATCATGATTGAATATATTCCAAAAAAAAGTTGAATCAATAACCAGTCTGCTTGTAACATGGCTTGAAGTTGTCACTTGTCATACTTATTATATTGATATTTTCTTTTCATTTCATACATTTTACGAAAGTGTTAAACTAAATCCTTTCAACATCTACCAAATCGTTGATACAAAAACATCAGACCATGATCGAGCACCGCAAACATATTCCATTCCGATAATGGAATGGATGAAAAAATACGAAAATGTAAATAAAATAAGCATCAGAGAAACAGAGAAGCGCTTACTCTGAGTACTAGAAAGTGAGTGAATATTGTCGACAAGAAGAAAACGCACAAATTCAACCTACAAATGAGATGAAACTCTATTTTAGCAATCGGGTGCCAGCAGTGGTCCGGATTCGGGTGCCAGCAGTGGTCCGGATGCGGGTGCCAGCAGTGGTCCGGATTCGGGTGCCAGCAGTGGTCCGGATTCGGGTGCCAGCAGTGGTCCGGATTCGGGTGCCAGCAGTGGTCCGGATTCGGGTGCCAGCAGTGGTCCGGATTCGGGTGCCAGCAGTGGTCCGGATTCGGGTGCCAGCAGTGGTCCGGATTCGGGTGCCAGCAGTGGTCCGGATTCGGGTGCCAGCAGTGGTCCGGATTCGGGTGCCAGCAGTGGTCCGGATTCGGGTGCCAGCAGTGGTCCGGATTCGGGAATGTCGCACGAAGGAAAGCTCTGTAAATGACATTCTGCGATTCAACACCCCAACACCCACACCAGAAAACAACAACATTCCGTTTGGATGTATTTGATAAAATACTTAACAAATGCCCCAGAAGTTGTAACAGGTATAATTTTCGGAACATAGCAGCTCGAGAACAAACCGAAACCCCACCACCAGTATCGTGTACACCGCACAGCTATCATTCTATCATTCTGCTCCACAGTCCAACACGAGTCTCACTGACCTGGGAACAACTTGGAACGAAAACACCTGCACACACGCGCGTGCGCGCCGACAGACCCACACCACCCACCCGCAACACACCGCACGGCCTAAAAAATACCGGTCTTCTGAGCTCGTCTCGGGCTAACCATGTGAACAACAGTGTGAAACTGGGCACGTCAGACAGCAGTTCGCGTCGCCCCTGGGTGCGACAGTGGACAGTGGACACCACCGGTGATCGTGCGTCGGCTAATGGTTCGGCCCTTTGTGCACACAGTGTTATTCGCCCCGCCGGGATCGTGCCAGTGGTGACACGCAACACGGGGTGCACCATTGGCGGAGACACAATCAGTGATTTACCCAAACCTGCAGCGACGCACTGCACCTGCACAGCGAACCTCCCCCGCCACACCGGTGGCCGTTGTTATCCTCGTTTCATTGACAGCGGAGCCGGCGGGACCACCGCCCACCTGCAGTCCATTTGTCCCAGCTTTCGCTCGCCAGTCAAGAGCAGCGCCACACCAAGGCACCGACCCGCAGCATTCTCCCTCCCATCGCCTGGTCCGCTCTCAGCAACAATACTCCGCACAACACCTCCCAAAACACCTCTGCCGTGTCAGCGCCGACCTCACATTATTCGTCTTTAAATTTAGCCGCCTCAATCCCTCCTCCAACTGTCTCAACTGTCTCAACTGTCTCAACTGTCTCAACTGTCCAACAGTATCCCTCTTTCAACAGTCAGTCTCCAACTGCCGCTTGTCTCCCTATCTCCTCTGGTCGCGCTCAGCTTGCTCCTTTCTCACTCGCTCGCCGCACATCGTAACAGTCGCCCCTGCTGGTCCGTGGGCCGCACTAGTCGCTCCTGCTGATCGGCGGGCCGCAGTGACTAGTCGCTCCTGCTGGTCCGTGGGCCGCACTAGTCGCTCCTGCTGATCGGCGGGCCGCAGTGACTAGTCGCCCCTGCTGGTCCGTGGGCCGCACTAGTCGCTCCTGCTGATCGGCGGGCCGCAGTGACTAGTCGCCCCTGCCGGTCCATGGGCCGCACTAGTCGCTCCTGCTGATCGGCGGGCCGCAGTGACTAGTCGCCCCTGCTGGTCAGTGGGTCGTTCTAGTCTCCCCTGTCGGACGCGTCAGGCCCTGTCAACTGTGCTCCCTAGTCGTCCATGTCTGAGGCATCGAACTCGTCATCCGTAGCGAACTCATCCACGTCACTCTCGTCGTCGGACTTCTCCTCCTCGTCGGAGATGTCCCACTGCGGGTGCTCCACCGGGATCTCGTGCGCCTGCTTTACGTCCAGCTGACGGCGGGGGGGGGGGGGGGGAGGGGGGTCAGATACGGCACGGGAGGGGACCACATCAGCAAGCAGCATTAACAAGAGAAAGACCAGATTAATACGCAGCCTTAACGATAAGACAACCTGAGGGGCCCACGCAGCATTCACCACATATCAGTAGGGAGTAGTAGGTGAGGCCGATTACATTATTTATGAAGGGACCAACTGGCTATACCAAGACAAATATGTGAATGGTAGGAATACTGACTTCCATTACGGAAACGGGCGATGCTGAGAAGGATGCATTTAGGATGCTGCATCTACTCACCTTAATATCCCTGGTCTGGTCGAAGCCGAGGTAGGCATCCGACCGCAGCACCACGGTAAACGTATACAGTCCCGGCTTCTTGGGCGCGGTGAACTTTAACTCCATCTCGGCCTCGGTGACCAGATCCGTCACCTGGAACGGCGCCGTCACCAGACCCTTGTTCTTCCTGTCACACACGTACACCCACCAGTACTCCTGCTTCTCATCCGGGAAGTGGGGTGCGTGCACGGGGTGCGACACGCGCGACTTGGTCTCCAGCGCCTTGCCTCGCTTGTTGATGCGGCTCTGGAAGCGCTCCCACTCCTCGTCGTCGGACTCTCGCTCGTCGGCGGTGCGGCCGGGCCGGGGGGCGCCGACCGAGGCGTCGCTGTCGGCGGCGCCGGCGTCCGAGTGGTCCGACTCGTCCCCAGAGCCGCCCTCTTCACTGGCGGAGCCGTGACCCTCCGACCGCTGCCGCGCACAGCAACACGGCAGTCATACAGGAGACAGTAACACAGCCGCAGGGTCCTAGGATTGCTTGGGAGCTGGGGCGAAGATTAGAAAATTACGACTAAAAATAAGCATAAAGAGTGGAAAACTAAACTCAAAAACATAATTGTGCCCAGCTTTATCAACATACAATCACCCCATCACCAGAATTAGTTATTGCCTATGCCAATTCTTACCTGACTTTCCCTCCACAGGCTGTCCTTATCATTACAACCATACATCAGTATCAGGGTTCCAATTATCCAATACATTTTAAAATAAGGAGTGGAAAATGCACAGTAAAACTGGGGAAAAGAGCGGAAAAATAGTATACATGGGGTGTTGTTTTCCAACTAAATTTCTCAATGTTAGGACACTGGTGACAGGGCACCCACTAGTCGGACCGCTGCCGCATACATTATACAATGAGGGAAAGGTGTTGTTTTCCAACTAAATTTCTCAATGTTAGGACACTGGTGACAGGGCACCCACTAGTCGGACCGCTGCCGCATACATTATACAATGAGGGAAAGGTGTTGTTTTCCAACTAAATTTCTCAATGTTAGGACACTGGTGACAGGGCACCCACTAGTCGGACCGCTGCCGCATACATTATACAATGAGGGAAAGGTGTTGTTTTCCAACTAAATTTCTCAATGTTAGGACACTAGTGACAGGGCACCCACTAGTCGGACCGCTGCCGCATACATTATGCAATGAGGGAAAGGTGTTGTTTTCCAACTAAATTTCTCAATGTTAGGACACTAGTGACAGGGCACCCACTAGTCGGGCCGCTGCCGCATACATTATGCAATGAGGGAAAGCCAATGACAGTCAGATGGCACACGGGCCACAGTATTGGTGCTTGTGGGAAGTCCCGATTCTGGAGTACATCTTTAGCACAAAGAAGAAAAGGGAAATAGTAGAGAATGGGATACAGATCCATAAATCATGGAACAAGATAAGCTAGCGACCCCACTGCCTGTACTTTTAATGGATACATATTCAACAGCATACAATAAATAGCCTAGCATAAAAATGCAATCGAGAGGAACAGCACAATGACTTGGTGGTCCACTTACCTCGCTGGAAGGCTTCGGCGACTCGTCCGGCTTCGTGGCCTGCTTCAACTTCGTCTTCTTTGAGGACTTCTTCCCCGTTTTCGCCTTCTTCTTGCTCGACGACTTCCACACATGCGTCGATTTCTCCTTATTCTGAAAAAAGTAACCAATCTGATGAAGCAGTGACACATTTGTAACATATAAGCACTGACATTCATGAGACGTATTTGTGTGCACAGAGCGTCATGCAGTGCATGGAGTCATTTAGACCTCTTCTAACAGTTAACAACGACGCTCATCAAAGCGACAGACGCGCACACAATGCGCAAAATATGCATAAGGACAAGGCCATAAGGCCAAATGACATCGACATTTACTAGCAGTATGATACTAAAAATATGCTGAATACATACTACCAAAGCTGACTAAACTCAACATTACAACTGTTGTAATGTTGAGTGATACTGTTACAGTATCGGCCAAACATCAGCAAACACCCACGAATCAATGGTATGTTGAGCAGCGAAAACGTTACTTTCGAACGGGTCGTTGATAGTTAGGATAACATATTCCTTTTTGCAATACAAACCCCTGTGTGCATTGTTTGGCACGACACAAGCCTAGTCGGAGGTAGGCAACTTCGTCGATACTGCTTATACACTCTCGCCAGGACTAAACATTAACCCGTTTCCGTCGCTAACAGGAGGCTTGTCACAACTTGCCACCAATCAATAGACGAAACTCTCGCCAGGACTAAACATTAACCCGTTTCCGTCGCCAACAGGAGGCTGGTCACAACTTGCCACCAATCAATAGACGAAACTCTCGCCAGGACTAAACATTAACCCGTTTCCGTCGCCAACAGGAGGCTGGTCACAACTTGCCACCAATCAATAGACGAAACTCTCACCAGGACTAAACATTAACCCGTTTCCGTCGCCAACAGGAGGCTGGTCACAACTTGCCACCAATCAATAGACGAAACTCTCACCAGGACTAAACATTAACCCGTTTCCGTCGCCAACAGGAGGCTGGTCACAACTTGCCACCAATCAATAGACGAAACTCTCACCAGGACTAAACATTAACCCGTTTCCGTCGCCAACAGGAGGCTGGTCACAACTTGCCATCAATCAATAGACGAAACTCTCGCCAGGACTACACATTAACCCGTTTCCGTCGCCAACAGGAGGCTGGTCACAACTTGCCATCAATCAATAGACGAAAACTGAGTCGCTTTGCCCTTGATTGGCTGAGCTGATTTGTTCATCATCACAGACAGACATTCTCTAAACACATTGGAAATACCCAGGCCATTGGTCCAGCAGTGACCGCCACAACCCACAACATATCGCCACACTACCCCGACGCCACTACCTGACCTGCAACACACCGTGCAATGCACAGTGCACACACAAGGCATGTCCCTCCCCACAGAGGCAGCAGTACAGTCTCTTGGTCGAGCTCATCTCCCGCTCTGCCGCTTCCTCTCCCGCGCTTCGTCTCCCGCGCTTCGTCTCCCGCCAGGCTGCGGTCAGCGCCGCGGCGGGGCCGTAGGGTAACGCAGGACCGTACCTCAGCTTTGGCGTCGTCCCCGGCACCGGCGCCGGCGTCCTCGTCATTGGCCGGCTCGGCGCCGTCGGTCAGCTGCTGCGGCTGGTTGATGTCGCCCAGGTCACATCTGGTGAGTCTCACTGTCACCGTGGTGATGGCGCCGGCGGTGAACTCGCCAGAGTTCTCATCGTCCAACACTGAAATGGGCACAGGCAGACACTGAAGCACGCATTCTCCGTTCCGCAGTGCAACACATACAGCCCGACACAGCAGTGCAACACACACAGCCCGGCACTGAAGTAACACATACAGCCCGGCACTGAAGTAACACATACAGCCCGCACTGAAGTAACACACAGCCCGGCACTGAAGTAACACATACAGCCCGGCACTGAAGTAACACATACAGCCTGGCACTGAAGTAACACATACAGCCCGGCAAAGCAGTGCAACACACACAGCCCGGCACTGAAGTAACACATACAGCCCGGCACTGAAGTAACACATACAGCCCAGCACTGAAGTAACACATACAGCCCGGCACAGCAGTGCACCACACACAGCCCAACACTGAAGTAACACATACAGCCCGGCACTGAAGTAACACATACAGCCCGGCACTGAAGTAACACATACAGCCCAGCACTGAAGTAACACATACAGCCCGGCACAGCAGTGCACCACACACAGCCCAACACTGAAGTAACACATACAGCCCGGCACTGAAGTAACACACAGCCTAGCACTGAAGTAACATACAGCCCGGCACTGAAGTAACGCACAGCCCAGCACTGAAGTAACACATACAGCCCGGCACTGAAGTAACACATACAGCCCGGCACTGAAGTAACACATACAGCCCGGCACTGAACTAACACACAGCCCGGCACTGAAGTAACACATACAGCCCGGCACTGAAGTAACACACACACAGCCCGGCACTGAAGTAACACATACAGCCCGGCACTGAAGTAACACATACAGCCCGGCACTGAAGTAACACACACATCCCGGCACTGAAGTAACACACAAAGCCCGGCACTGAAGTAACACACAGCCCGGCACTGAAGTAACATACAGCCCGGCACTGAAGTAACACACAGCCCGGCACTGAAGTAACACATACAGCCCGGCACTGAAGTAACACACACATCCCGGCACAGCAGTGCAACACACACAGCCCGGCACTGAAGTAACACATACAGCCCGGCACTGAAGTAACACACACAGCCCGGCACAGCAGTGCAACACACACAGCCCGGCACAGCAGTGCAACACATACAGCCCGGCACTGAAGTAACACATACAGCCCGGCACTGAACTAACACACAGCCCGGCACTGAACTAACATACAGCCCGGCACTGAAGTAACACATACAGCCCGGCACTGAAGTAATACACAGCCCGGCACTGAAGTAACACATACAGCCCGGCACTGAAGTAACACATACAGCCCGGCACTGAAGTAACACATACAGCCCGGCACTGAAGTAACACATACAGCCCGGCACTGAAGTAACACATACAGCCCGCACTGAAGTAACACACAGCCCGGCACTGAAGTAACACATACAGCCCGGCACTGAAGTAACACATACAGCCCGGCACTGAAGTAACACATACAGCCCGGCACTGAAGTAACACATACAGCCCGGCACAGCAGTGCAAATGATCCAGCACTGAAATACACAGTCCGGCACCGGAAAAAAACATACAGTCCGCAATTGAAACGCGCAAAACAGGTCCATACTCATACATACATCAACATCAGCGCAGACAAACTAGTGGACAACCGTGCAAAGCCGCATAATTGAGCGCCCATCGTCGTTTAGACATGTATCTGAACATACTGTTCGTCTGACATTGACATTGATCACCTACAAATGAAACATTGACACAGAGATCTATCGAACACGGAAAACGTGGTGCACGTGGCTATCCAGCTATCAGCCCGGTAAAAGCCACGAGCGGCGATTGCTGTATTTTGGTACGTTAGGATACACGTCTAGTGCAACATTTGCGGTAGGAACATTTCGCTCAGCGACCTCCAGTACGCCAGCAGTGCGTGTGAATTTAGCTTTCTTGTTCACTCCCCAGTCCCCACCCTCCTCACAGACTTCGTTCGTCCCCTGGTTGCGAGGGACTGATGGGTTCACTGGGAACAGAGGGAAATCCAGCATAGGACCCGACTGGCAAGGTGGTTTGTAGGTATTGAGGTATTACAACAGCGGGACGATAGTCATATGCCGTATGAAATGCTCCTGCTCGCCCTGTTCCGATATATAATGCTGGCCAGATCGCACCTTATTCAGGGGTTCCGCGGGAGAATAGGACCCAGATTCCTGGCACAGGAAGATTTATCTTATATATCTGAGAGCTAGAGTGCCTAATACATTGGCCACCGAGTTAAATACCTCCTTCGAAAGGCATTTCGAAAGACATCACAGAATTTGCCCTGTGAGGCGGTCTTATCCTCGAAGATCGACAAAAGTTGGTGACCACGTCACTTGTGACGGACCCTATACGCCTTTCCGCCATCGCCAATGAGAATCGCCGCCACGTAGTCAGGCCAGCTACACTGCATTATAAAACAATACCGTGTTTCGGCTTTTCACTGCACACGAACAATGGGCTGCCGTGCGGAAACAAGGGGAAGGGTCGTACAGCACACACAGTGACCAAGGTCAGCTGTACCGCTCACCGTCCGTCCGTCGCCCACAGGACGGACGGCGGCGGAACACGACAGGACGGACGGCTCGGAACACGACAGGACGGACGGCGGCGGGACACGACAGGACGGACGGCGGCGGAGCACGACAGGACGGACGGCTCGGAACACGACAGGACGGACGGCTCGGAACACGACAGGACGGACGGCGGCGGAGCACGACAGGACGGACGGCGGCGGGACACGACAGGACGGACGGCGGCGGGACATGACAGGACGGACGGCGGCGGGACACGACAGGACGGACGGCTCGGAACACGACAGGACGGACGGCGGCGGAACACGACAGGACGGACGGCGGCAGGACACGACAGGACGGACGGCGGCGGAGCACGACAGGACGGACGGCTCGGAACACGACAGGACGGACGGCGGCGGGACACGACAGGACGGACGGCGGCGGAGCACGACAGGACGGACGGCGGCGGGACACGACAGGACGGACGGCGGTGGAACACGACAGGCGGAGCACGACAGGCGGAGCACGACAGGCGGAGCACGAAAATGGCATTTGTCTGCATCAAATTACCGCTGGAGTGGCCCTGTATGGCTCCGTAAAACGGCGAGCCCAGCTGGCCGGTATGTTAACTCGCGCCCCGCTGGGGGGGGGGGGGGGGGGGGGGGGGTAAATTTTACCGCCCTCCCGGATTTTTCCATTAACTCGAAAACTATGAGTGATAACGTCAAACTTGGAGTACCTTATGTTGCATCCAGACTGGTTATTGATTCACCTTTTTTTTGGAAGGATTCAATCATGATTCATTTTGGAATATGAATGATTCAGTCACCGTTTGATTCATGGATAACCATGTTGAGAAATGATTCTTTCCGATTCAAAGAATCGATTTCTTCTTTTATCAAATCACGTTTGACTTACCATTAAAATAGCACTGCACAGTCTTTTTGATTCAATCAGCCTTGTTTCTATGCGGATTTTGATTCAATCATGATTCATGAATAACTCCGGTGGTGAATCGATTCTTCTTTGATTCAAGGGATTTTGATTGAACGATTCCAATTGATTCAATCAGAGTCGAATCAATAACCAGTCTGGTTGCATCAATTCTAAGTCTTCTAACAAAATTTCACTGAAATTAAGGTAGTACTTTGGAAGATAATGACGTTTTAATGACGTCATGACATTTTTGGTGGAAACACGATAAATGTTTGCAAATTCGTAGAAAATAGAGTTTTGATGCAAATTGCAAATACAAAACATAAAAAGAAAGGAAATTAGATTGTATTCAAAATGGCTATCTCGGATTCGGAAATTTTGGGCGTTTGACCCAAAAAAATTCAACAACAATGTTTTTTGGGGGAATTTCTGCGAATTCATTTTTTTAAAGATATTTAAAACCGGAAGATATGTTAGAGAACCAAGTATGGACGATACTCAAACCAAATTTCAAAGAAATATCTTTGATTCACTCCAGGAGGGGGCAATTTTGCCCAGGGGGGCATAAAGTACCCCCACCAAAAACAAAAACTCACCGGATTTGGCCCACTATATTTTAAAAAGGACATATTTTCACCATTTTTCTCTGAAGAAAAAAAAATCGACCAAAGGACAGACCTTCAGGGGGGCAATTGCCCCCCCCCCCCTTGTGTACGCCAATGCCCTGAGCGAACCAAGCACCAAAGTGTGCCTCATCTACACTCTGTTCTTGTCAGATACGATAAGGTAAGGTAGTTCCCACGCACTATCCGTATGAGAAACACTACATTATCTAAGCAATCATATGCCAGACGTTAACCCTCGCCCTACGGGAGCTTTTTTCACCTTCGCCCTACGGGGGGGGGGGGGTCCTAAAAATACCCCTCTGTTAACTTTCAAACCAAGCGACATAGAGCAACGCGGTAAGGACCAACATGTTGCCTGTCATGTTTGGAATCTAATGGTATGCAATTTTTAGGTTTCGGGTCAACGAGTGACCTTCCAGGTCAAGTGAATGACCTCGATCAACCACGTCCAGAACAGCGATTTTGCTCTCGTCCAGAACAGCGATTTTGCTCTGTCAGAAAACCTCGAAATGAGAAATTGATAAATGTAAATAAAAAGGCATGTTCCTAGACCAGTTTTGTCTCAGAAATACAGAAAAGGTAATTATTTATTCGTATCTGGTCCAAAAAGTCAAAAAAGAAGAAGAAAAAAATGTCATGAATTTCTTACACTTAAGGAGACAGCACTCAGTTAAAAATAGAGATATTTCTTTCAAATTTGGTTTGAGTATTGTCCATACTCAGTTCTCTCACATATATTCCGTTTTAACATCTTTGAAAATTTTGATTTTGTGGTGATTTTTCCACAAAAAAAAAAGTTTTTGCTCATTTTGGGGGTCAAAAACCCAAAATTTTGAAAATCTGAGATTGCCATTAAAAAATGGTATTTTATATCTTTGCTTAATTGCGGTTGCATTTTTGCTTCAAAACTCTGTTTTCTAAGATTTTTCAAACATTTATCGGTTTTCCACCAACATGACATCAAAACATCATTATTTCCAAAATTCCTCAACCAATTTCAATAAAATGTTTACAACATACGTATAATTGTTGTATACTTAGCTACTGAAAATTTCAGCAAGATGCGCCGTATGTCTAAAAAGTTATGCAAGAAAAACCTCAGGGGGTCGTTTTAGGACCCCCCGTAGGTCGAGGGTTAACCCGCGCAACGCTGGGGGGGGGGGGGGGAATTTTACCCCCTCCCGGATTTTCTCAATAACTTGAAAACTGTGACATATACCGAAGTGAAACTTTCGGCACCTTATGCTGCATCAATTATACGTATTCTATCAAAATTTCATTGAAATTGGTTAAGTAGTTTGGGAGATAATGACGTTTTAGTGATTGAGAGATAATGACGTCATGCCATTTTTGGTGGGAAAACGATAAATGTTTTCAAAATCGTAGAAAATGGAGTTTAGAAGCAAATTGCAAATACAAAATGTCGAAAGGAAGGGAATGACATTCTCTTCAAAATGGCTATCTCTAATTGTCAAAATTTTGAGTCTTTGACTCCTCCCCCAAAAAAAATCGGGGAATTTTTAACCAAATCTAAATTTTCGAACATATTAAAAAACGGAATACATATTGGAGAACCAAGTATGAATGATATCCACACCAAATTTAAAAGCAATATCTTTATTTTTGACTCTCAAAGTATGAGTAACTCATGACGTCATTTTTTAAATTGCTTTGTATGACTTTTAGTGACCATATACAGACAAATCAATGCCACCGCTGTATTTCTGAGACAACACTAGTTTAGAAACATGTCTTTTTTTATTTAGATTAATAAATTTCAAATGTTGACCTGCGACCTAACCTTGACCTGAACTTCACCCAAGGGCCATTATATGGAGTCATGGTGTGAAAATGGCTACTGCTATCGAATTCTACGTGTAAAATAACCCATAAAACACGTGTCGCATGACTTTCGTAGACCTCTGTCAATAGTGACCTTTTGTGCCTGACCTTGACCTTAACCTTTGCTTACAATTTCACTTTCAGTAATGTGGTAGATGTATCATACCTTTGAGAGCTTTTTGTGCGATAATGGTCGTAATCTAAGACTTTGGAGAGAAAGTATGACCCATCAAGTCAAATAACTGTATTTTTACATTTGGCCTAACTGTGACCTGACATGTGACCTTACCTTAAAGAGAATAGGTCACCTTGAAAGTTGTCTTGAAATTCAACCATAAGGTGCATCTTGAGCTCAAAACTACGAATATGACCTTGGTTTGGACAACTGATGGATATATGTGGAGAAAGAAGTAAGTTCTCTTTCTATTTCACGAGAAATCGTACGGTAGCAGCTGGCGTTCTGGCTCCGCCCCGCTACGCCTGACGCCAAGTACAGTCTCTGACAAGGGGCCGCCGCGCCGCCCGGGCGGCTGAGCGGATATTAACGAGGCGTCGTGATCAGAGACTACGTGCCAGAGAGTGTACCTGCCTCCGGCGGCGAGCGTTCATGTCCGATCGTGGCCCGGAACAGCGGATATGAAACTGGGCCCACTAGTCCTGTGTCGAAATTACTTAACGTAGGGAGGTAATTATTTCACCACAACCCATTTTTAGATCTGCTCTACAAATCTGCCATCTCAGTCCAAAACCCCATGTTATAGGTGAACTATTCCCTTAAGTATTTCGGGTATGCGTTAGATTCGTCTCATTGAGAGCTTTCGATCGCCGCCTTGCGCGTCTCGCTGCGGTTATTGGTTCGGAAGATACGAGGGGGGGGGGGGGGTAAAATTCCCCCCACCCCCCACCCAAAGGCGTAGGCAAGGGGGCCAAGGGAGCCATGCCCCCCCCCCCCCCCCCCCCATGGAGGCCAGGCGGGGCCCTCTGGCGACCGAGCGAGGGCCCCCTGGGGCCGAAGGCCCCAGTATTTTGGATGGTGTCAGGAGCCCGCAAAACGCCTTACGTCGCATAAAAGAACGCCCACGAACCTAAAAAAAATCGTAACACGAATAAATCACAGCTCACTTGTTTCTCTGTTAAAAGCATGCATATGTAAATACGTACAAAAGGGCCCCAGCCAGTGTTGAGAGGGCTCTCTACCAGCTTGTAAAGGGCCCTACCGATCTGCAGATGGCCCCTGCCGGCATTTAGAGGGCCCTCTGCCGGCCGTTATAGGGCCCTGCCGATCTGTGGAGGGGCCCTGCCGATCTGGAGGGCCCTCTGCCGGCCTTTAGAGGGCCCTGCCGATCAGTAGATCGCCCTGTCAATCTGCAGAGGGCCTCTGCCGGCATTTAGTGGGCCCTGCCGACCTGTAGAGGGCCCTCTTCTAGGCTGTATGGGCCCTGTCGATCTGCAGAGTATCCAAGCCAATCTGTAGATGGGCTTCTGCTGGCTTTTAAGAGGGCCCACAGTCTGTAGAGGGCCCTCAGTCTGTAGAGGGCCCTCTGGCCTTTAGATGACCCTGCCAGCATGTAGAGGGCCCTCTTCCGCCTTTAGGGGCCCTGTCGATCTGCAGAGTGCCCCAGCCAATCTATAGAAGGCCCTCAGCCGACCTTATGATGGCCCTTCCGGCCTTTAGAGGGCCCTGGCGGCCTGTAGAGGACCCTGTCGGTCTGTAGAGGTCCCTGGCGGCCTTTAGAGGGCCCTTCAGGCCTATATGGGCCCTTCCGGCGTCTAGAGGGCCATGTAGACCTTTAAAGGGCCCTTCCGGCCTTTAGGGGGCCCTGCCGATCTGTATATCGCCCTGCCAATCTGCAGAGGGCCTCTGCCGGCATTTAGAGGGCCCTGCCGACCTGTAGAGGGCCCTCTTCCAGTCTTTAGGAGCCTTGCCGGTATGCAGTGTCCCAGTCAATCTGTAGAGGGCCCTCTGCTGGCCTTTAGAGGGCCCTGCCGATCTGTAGAGGGCCTCTGCTGCCCTTTAGAGGGGCATGTGGTGGTAGAGGTGGTCTGCCGGTCGAGCGCCGGTGAGGCTCTCGAAAGAAGACCAAAGTTCTCATTGTTTTTCAGTGTATGCTAGTACCGTCTGAGAGGAATACAAGGCTTTGACAATGTACAAGTATTAACCCGCGCACTGCAGGGGGGGGGGGATTTCCGTCCCCCTCCTCAGGTTTTTCAAAGATAGCGAAAAAACGGCGGCGCTTCGCACACCTGTCAGGACATCAATTGCGCACACTTTGAAGAAAAAATAGCCTAGGGTCATCTCAGGTCAGGTCACCAGACCAGGTCAAGTGACCCTACCTCCAAAAATGTTTGGAGTTGTGCAAAAGCCAGAGTTTTTCACCGATCAGTTTGAAACTTACAGGATCTCATGAGGGCATACGTACTTACAATTCGTTTATCTCGGAATTTTGATATCGGTGACCTAAGGTCAGGTCAATTTCGTAACCTCCCCATAATAAGTCAATGAGGAAATATACAAATGCTAAGGATATGCATGATGTTAGTCCAATTACTTCTGGATCATGTTATTATAGGATATTCTTGATGATCCAAGTTTAAGTTTTGTTTAGTGACCCCTATTGGGTCATTTAAGGTCATGCGAGGTTAACATCACTTTGTTGTCAATAACTCCCGACATAATGAAGATAGAGAAGTAAAACAGACATCAATGTGTTTGTCTCGTCAGGACACGTCTTCCCATATGCAACATTCCCTACTTGGGTCACCACTTGACCTTGACCCGAGGTCATTTTTTTAAAAGTTAACTTAACAAGGTCACCATGTATATCATTCAAAGCGCCTTGACAAGATAAACACAATGACGTAAACAGTTTTCCGTTATCTGTATTACATAAAAAATTAATAGCGAAAAACGATTTAGCAAAAAAAAAACGTATTTTTTTCTTTTTTGACCTCTGGAGCCTCAAATATTGACCTGAGGTCAAATTTGAGGACACCTTAGCGATTTCAAATTTCACTGGCTGGCGTTTGTTTTTTCCGTTTGTTTCTAACTAGCATAGTTTCTGAGATATATGGGAATTTCTGGAGCGATGTCCTAAAACAGGAAAAAAATGGAAAATTTGACCTTCGATGACCTCTGGTGACCTCAATTTTGACCTGACCTAAAACAATAATGAAGTACTTTCGATAGAACATGTATCAAGTTATCAAATGCTGTTTTCCGCTCTCGCTACGTAGCGCAGTTTTCGAGATCTCAGGGGGGGGGGGGGGCGGAAATCAACCTCCCTGCAGTTCGTGTTCGGCGCAAAGCCCCTGCAGTGCGCGGGTTAACCCGGGATTGGCTGGGGTCTCAGTCGAACGACATTGACTGGGTGGGGGTCGCCCCCTGGTTATCTTCCGAACCAATAACCGCAGCGTCTCCCCGCAGAGGTGGCCAAAGATCTCGTCTGGACACACATCCGGACATTGGCCCGTACTTTCCTGGGCGACCCTCGTGGAAATCTTCGATTTCTGAAAAACATGCAAACATGTTTCTCTTCCTTCTACGATTTTGAATTAGAAGCACCTTGACGAAACAAACACGATGGCGTAACACAAAATAGTGCCTCATCTTCATTAGGTAAAAAGTTATTTGCGAAAAACTGTTTTGCCAAAATAATTTTGTTTTTACATTTGATGACCTCTGGAGCCTAACATATTGCCCAAGCTCAAATTTGAGGACACAAATGGCGATTACATATTTCAAGAGCTTTCGATTGCTTTTTTCCATTTGTTCCTAGCTATCATAGTTGCCGTGATATTTGGGGGCTTCTGGAGCGAATTCCTAAAACTGGAAAATCGGACCTTTGATGACTTCTGGTGACCTCAATATTGACCTGACCTAAACAAAAAGACAGATATACCTTCGATAGACCTTGTCTCGAGCTATCTAACGCCGTTTTCTGCTTGTCGCTACGTTGCGTGGTTTTCAAGATTTTAGGAGGGGGCGCGGAATCCACCCCCCCTGGGAGTGTAATTATCAGAGGCCTTCCAGGGCGCGTGTTAAGATATGACTCTATCGTGTTGTAGAAACCCCTCGTATCACAATGTGGTGTATTTTTTTCAAGAAAATGTATAAGCAAACGGTATCCAAAGCTTTCTGTAAATAAAGATATAAGGAGCATAATACTTCGTTATTTTGTAGAGATTTTGTAACTTCATCGTACATGTGCACAATCGGCATGTACGTAGTGTGTTGTTTCCTGAATCCGAATTGAAGAAGATTCAGGATAATATTTTCATTAAACCGCGCCCCGCTGGATGTGGCAGAATCTGCCCCCCCCCCTCCCTGATTTTCTCAATAACTTGAAAACAATTATAGATATCGACGTCAACCTTTCAGTACCTTATGCTGCATCAAATATATGTCTTATCACAACATTTCAATGAAAATGGTGTTGTGCTATGGGAGATAATGACGTTTTAATCACGTCAGGTCATGCCATTTTCGGTGGAAAAACAAAAAATGTTCGGAAAATCGTAGAAAATCGAGTTTTGAAGAAAATTGCAAATACAAAACGCCGAAAGAAAGGAAATGACATTATATTGAAAATGTCTATCACGGATTTGCGAAATTACGAGTTTTTTACTCCCCCCCCAAAAAAAAACATTCGTTGTCGAAAGTTATTTGTCGTTTTACAGCATACAGCATACTGTACTGTTTTAATTATACAGGCCCCCTTGGCCACGAGGGCCCCTCCGATCCCATTTCTCCCCCCCCCCCACCCCTGGGATAAATTCTGCCTACGCCCCTGTCCCCACCCAGCACCGCGCGTTCGGCCTAGAGACCCCAGCGGCGCGCGGGTTAACCCTATTTGTAACAGGGGGGGGGGGGGGGGCGGATTCCGCCCCCCTCATGTTTTTGCAGATATCTCCAGAACGGCTGGGAGCAGGCCCATGCAATTTTGGGACTTTTCATAGAATTGAATACCGCATTTGGAGTCAAAATTTTGAGTTATTAACCTGAACAGAGGCGGTTCCAGGGCACAGTTTTGGGTGGGTTCGGAGGCGATATTTGGCGATACTACGGAAATGCGATCTTCACGGTTTCTTCCCAACTGCCTCAAGTATGAAGGAGTTACATCGGTTTACGGTGATTGCAACAAGTGAAAATTAATTGATGTTAATGAAATATCATACAAATTTCATGGCAGAGGCGGTTTCAGGGGCTTGAAAGGGGGGGGGGGGGTTTCCAGGAAGTATTCAATGCTTGGCGGGAAGCAAATAGAGCAATGTAAGGGGCATTTATAGCTATCAAGATGTAAAACATAGCTTCTGCTTCCATTATTTGCATAATTTATTACATATAGAGTGTCAGGGGCGTGTTCAGGCACATGCAAAGGGGGTGACTGGCATGGTGATGACGATATGCCAGCGATAACGGCGCAATAGACGGTTAGCTTATAATGATATATGCATGTATGAGACCAGAAAAGGGAATAACGTCATTTTTGCGCAGAGGCGCGCTCAGGAATGGAAGAAAGGGGGTCATATTATTGCAAGGAAACTAAGAGGCATGGGCGTACAATGACATAACATACTGCAGTTTTCGGATGAAACACGCACCACAGGCTACTCTACGAACGATTATAAGATAATAGGCGAGTCCAGGTAGGGTAAAAGGGGGTAAGCAATGTTAATTGAAGTTGTAAGTGAAATAGTCACTGTTGACTAGTTAGTATCATAATAGCGGATAATATGCTTATCAAAAGGTCTTGCGCCGCCACAATTTGGATCCTGGATACGCCTATGATGAAGTACAACATGCAAAAAGGAACTATCTACGATCAGTAACATATTTATAGTGCTGGGTAGCAACTTGTCTGCGGTTATTTTTTTTTCTTCAATTTTACCTCCTTTTTCACAAACCTGGTACCGCCTATGGCAAAAAAAGGATTTATAACTGTTTTGTCTAATGTCATAATCACATACCATTTCATTTATTAAAAAAAACATAAAAAATGGATTTATTACGCATTTACTTCACCCCTATATTGAGTGACCTGCACACACCTATGATTTTTGAATTTTCAAATGCCACCGTCATATATCAATTTCCAATTCAATCTCTATTGAATCGTATTAGTTGTGTTAAAATCGGTCGATAAACATGAAAGCTATGTTGGATCAAAAATACCACTAAAATTTGTAGTTTTTGCCCCCTGTTGCCCCCCTATCAAAAATTTAGATTTGTTTATTATTTAGAAATGTAGATCATGTTGAGGGGAACCAAACACCATTTCAATTTTGAAAATCGGACGGGTAGATCTCGAGATCTCCGGGGGCGGAATCCACCCCCTCCCCCTGTTACAAATAGGGGTAGCCAGGAGCCCGTTACAAATAGGGTTAAGCCCCATCGAAACTTGGCGATTCCCTTATCTCATTGCTTATCTAGGTCAAGTATCTGGGCCAGGCATAGTGTTTAATCGCTCGCTGGCCAGCAGCTGGGCACACTGCATGGCACTGCTGACATTGCTGACATTGCTGACATTGCTGACATTGCTGACATTGCTGACATTGCTGACATTGCTGCAATGTGATAGCGGTGTCAGCGCGCCACGTGTCCGCTCAGCACTCAGCGTCAGCAGCGGTGGTTAGCAGCGGCGGCTGAGTCACTGCCTCAGCATCCTACTCTGACATTTCGTGTGTGACGTACGGTGTGTGACGTGCGGTGTGTGAGTGACGTGCGGTGGGTGACGTACAGTGTGTGTGCCGTGCGGTGTGTGTGTGTGTGTGTGTGTGTGTGTGTGTGTGTGTGTGTGTGTGTGGGTGTGGGTGTGGGTGTGGGTGTGGGTGTGGGTGTGGGTGTGGGTGTGGGTGTGGGTGTGGGTGTGGGTGTGGGTGTGGGTGTGGGTGTGGGTGTGGGTGTGGGTGTGGGTGTGGGTGTGGGTGTGGGTGTGGGTGTGTGTGTGTGTGTGTGTGTGTGTGTGTGTGTGTGTGTGTGTGTGTGTGTGTGTGTGTGTGTGTGTGTGTGTGTGTGTGTGTGTGTGTGTGTGTGTGTGTGTGTGTGTGTGTGTGTGTGTGTGTGTGTGTGTGTGTGTGTGTGTGTGTGTGTGTGTGTGTGTGTGTGTGTGTGTGTGTGTGTGTGTGTGTGTGTGTGTGTGTGTGTGTGTGTGTGTGTGTGTGTGTGTGTGTGTGTGTGTGTGTGTGTGTGTGTGTGTGTGTGTGTGTGTGTGTGTGTGTGTGTGTGTGTGTGTGTGTGTGTGTGTGTGTGTGTGTGTGTGTGTGTGTGTGTGTGTGTGTGTGTGTGTGTGTGTGTGTGTGTGTGTGTGTGTGTGTGTGTGTGTGTGACGTGCAGTGTGTGTGTGTGTGTGTGACGTGCAGTGTGTGTGTGTGTGTGACGTGCTGTGTGTGGCATGCAGTGTGTGACGTGCGGTGTGTGACGTGCAGTGTATGTGACGTGCGGTGTGAGTGACGTGCGGCGTGTAAGTGACGTGCGGTGTGTGACGTGCAGTGTGTGTGACGTGCGGTGTGAGTGACGTGCGGCGTGTGACGTGCGGTGTGAGTGACGTGCAGTGTGTGTGTGTGGCGTGCGGTGTGAGTGACGTCCGCCGTCAAATGTCAGCTGTCAGTCGGCTGCAGCCGCGGCCGGGTCACCGGATCCGGCGGAAAGGGCGACATCCCGGCCAGACGCGGCCCCGTCCGTACCCCACCCACGGCCGGCCGCGTCAGCAGTAACCGAGGCAGCTGACCGTGCACCGGTACCGAGAGCTACCGACCGACCAACGGTACGTCGACTGGCGGCGCAACTTACACCGACCCTCGGCGGACAACTTACACTGACCCTCGGCGGACAACTTACACCGACCCTCGGCGGACAACTTACACCGAACCTCGGCGGACAACTTACACCGACCCTCGGCGGACAACTTACACCGACCCTCGGCGGCGCAACTTACACCGACCCTCGGCGGCGCAACTTAAACTGACCCTCGGCGGACAACTTACACCGACCCTCGGCGGACAACTTACACCGACCCTCGGCGGCGCAACTTACACCGACCCTCGGCGGCGCAACTTACACCGACCCTCGGCGGACAACTTACACCGATCCTCGGCGGACAATTTACACCGACCCTCGGCGGATAATTTACACCGACCCTCGGCGGACAACTTACACCGACCCTCGGCAGACAGTTTAAACCGACCCTCGGCGGACAACTTACACCGATCCTCGGCGGACAACTTACACCGACCCTCGGCGGACAATTTACACCGATCCTCGGCGGACAATTTACACCGACCCTCGGCGGACAACTTACACCGACCCTCGGCGGACAGTTTAAACCGACCCTCGGCGGACAACTTACACCAATCCTCGGCGGACAACTTACACCGACCCTCGGCGGACAATTTACACCGATCCTCGGCGGACAATTTACACCGACCCTCGGCGGACAACTTATACCGACCCTCGGCGGACAACGTACACCGACCCTCGGCGGACACATTGGCACAGTTACAACCAACATCCTGTGAAAGACCATTGCCATTAACCCTCGCCCTACAGGGGGGGGGGGGGGGGGGGCTGACAGCCCTCGCCCCCTTTTCCTTGAATAACTTTTACACGTGCGGCGCATGTTGCTGAAAATTTCAGTAGCTGAGTTTACAACAATTATACATATCCTATCAAAATTTGAAGTGTGTACGACTATTAGATCGTGCCCTATGACCAGTCAAGGTCATGTTAGACCCCAAAGGGCCATTGCACTGACCCCAAACGCCCGGCCGCGTTTCTGATTTGTTATCAGCTGCGTGATTCAGCTTTAAAATGGTTCGTCTTCTCCGATAGGCGCCCAAGAGTCATAAAGAGTGGTAAATCCTCACAATGAACACAAGTACTCTCCGGAGCTCCGGAAGGATCCTTGGTCTCTCCAATTCTGTTTCTCTTTTCATAAACGATCTCCCATCTGAAATTCACTGAAATTCACATATTTGACTTCGCCTCTCATTGGGTTCATCCCGTTGGTGATATAGTTGAATAATAAATACAAAATGAATCAGGATGCCTTCTTTAAGCAGATGATGCGAAAATTTCCCGAAAAATCCAGACTCCGCCAGGCGGACTGGCGCTGCAGCGGGACTTGGACCGCCTGCAGTGCTGGTCCGCCAAGTGGCACTTGGCCAGCCTGCAGTGCTGGTCCGCCAAGCCCCACTTCTAAATCCACTGGTTCTAAATCCTGTCAAATCCAAGACGCTCACTGTGAGTCTGCGGCGCGCCCATCCGGACCAACAGGACCATCCGGACCATCATGTCAACAGCATTCCGCTCGAGATCGTAAACGAAATGCGTGATCTCGGCGTTGTGATCGACAGCAAGTTAAACTTTGCCTCACACGTGTCCCGGATCGTACGTCAGGCCAACAGGGCCTGGGGTTTGCTAATCTGATCATTTCAGACCGGGACGCGTGGAGACAAATTCAATCAGAAGACTCTGCTTGTCACCTACTTTGCGAATGTCCAATCCATCCTGGAGTATAGCTGTGTAATATGGGCTGGGCCGGCCAAGACCCACGCTGAGCGAGTTGATCGCGTGCAGCACAAATTCCTGCTGTGGCTGAACAGTCACACCACCGTATCCTGTCCGTCACTATCCTACAACTCACTCCTAAATCACTTTGGAATCCCTTCACTGTCCGCGCGCAGAGTTCAATACGACCTCCTCTTCCTCCGAAACATTTTCTCGGGGAGAATCAGCTCTGCAGACCTAGTAGCAAAATTTTGCTTGCACGTGCCGCCGAGATCAACTCGCTGACAGCGGCTATTCGCTGAGCGTCCGTGGCGGGTGAGCGCCGTCAGGGATGGATTCCTGCGCCGGATACCGAAAACCACGAATGTCTTCCTGTCAGCGAGCGGCGCGGACTTTTTTAACGATGATTTTAACACTTTTAGAAGTCATGTCGTTCGATATGTAAGGTCGTTTACTTAGCTGTATTAGGGATGTTCTTATCTGTTTGAATTAGTGTTTGTCATGTTGTTACTGGATCTTGTCTTTCATTCTATCCAAGGCCCTATAACCAGGTAAAGACATGAGCCATTTGACCTTGAACTCGGCGGACCGCCGGATGACGTCACTGGCGGGGCCCGGCTCCTTCATCGGCGCCGCGCTCAAGCGCATGGCTGTAACTCGTAAACGACACAAAAATACCACCCTATAGATGCATATTTTCGGAATCAGCGCATCGAGGAGGCCCTGTATGCAAAATTTGGGGCAAATCGAAACACCTCGGAATGTCACACTGCCAGTGTGATATCTGATGCTACTCATTTGACGAACGTCAGCCATCGAAACCCGCACGCAACACGCCACCAACAGACTGTTCAATCTCAACTATTGCGCTATTGCTAGCTGAAATCTTGCAATTTGATTGGTGCAGCGCTCTACCGCCAGTGACGTCCAATCACGTTTTGTGAGCACCGACGAGGCAGCCTATCCGGCGCTCAAGCGGTGTCACCCCCTGATTCTATCTAGTGTTTTTCAGGTTGTGATTGTCTTGTCGCCTTGTCTCTTACTGATCATTCATATTTTACTTTCACTTGTTCACTTATAATGTTTTTTTACCGTATGACTTCGCCTATTAGTGGATAACAATATGTTGGCGATAAAATAAATAAATGAAATGAAAGGTCACCAGTTGACCTAGATACTCAAAATGGGATGCCTTTGGATTTTCCTTATGACAGGCAACACGTTACTTTTTACGGTGTCTCTCTATCTCTCTCCGTTCGGAAGTTATACTAAGCACACAGTATATACATGTGCTGCAATGCAAAACGCATAGCAATTATCATCTATGGTGACGATTTCCGTGACCTAAGAGGTCATTAACTGGCCCCCAGACCTAAAAATCAATATATTGCCAGATAGCTAATACAACGACCAACATGTTTACGCTAACCAAATAGTTTTATACTCATAACTTTGGTAATGACGACGGAGAGAGCAAAATCGCTATTTTTGGACGAGGTCGATCTTAGGTCATTCACTTGACCTGGAAGGTCACCCGTGGACCTGAAACCTAAACATCGCATACTGTTATATTCCTCTCATGACAGGCAACACGATGGTTCTTGCCGTATTGTTCTATGTTGCTTGGTTTGTAAGTTAACAAGGGGGGGGGGGGGCGACAGCCCTCCCCCCGTAGGGCGAAGGTGAGAAAGGGCCCGTAGAGCGAGGGTTACTGAGATGAAAAGTGGACACGTCACACCCCTTCCGACCTTCTGATGTGATGACGTCACACTATTACCGATCCTCTGATCACGTCACACTGTTACCGACACTGAGATGACGTCACACTATTACCGACCCTCTGATGACGTCACACTATTACCGACCCTCAGATGACGTCACCCCTTGCCAGTCCTCAGATGACGCCACACCCGTCGGTCCTCAGATGACGCCACACCCGTCGGTCCTCAGATGACGTCACACCCCTGTCGGTCCTCAGACGACGTCACCCCCTGTCGGTCCTCAGATGACGTCACCCCCTGTCGGTCCTCAGATGACGTCACCCCCTGTCGGTCCTCAGACGACGTCACCCCCTGTCGGTCCTCAGATGGCGTCACCCCCTGCCGGTCCTCAGATGGCGTCACACCCCTGCCGGTCCTCAGATGGCGTCACACCCCTGCCGGTCCTTAGACGACGTCACCCCCTGCCGGTCCTCAGACGACGTCACCCCCCTGTCGGTCCTCAGACGACGTCACCCCCTGCCGGTCCTCAGATGACGTCATACTAGGACTGACCTTCGGACGTGACATCCATGGTGACGTGCGGCATGCGCATGAGCACGTTTTCGACGTTCTCCGCCTCCTCGTCGGAGAGGTTACGCAGCACGTGGCGGCGGTCCATGGCGTCCAGCTCGGCAAACTGATGCAGCGTCTTCACGTTGATCTTACGCTGAAACACGACGCAGGCGCCGGTCAGACAATGCGGTTATAACATAGCTGACGCAGGCGCCGGTCAGACAATGCGGTTATAACATAGCTGACGCAGGCGCCGGTCAGACAATGCGGTTATAACATAGCTGACGCAGGCGCCGGTCAGACAATGCGGTTATAACATAGCTGACGCAGGCGCCGGTCAGACAATGCGGTTATAACATAGCTGACGTGTTATCGAGTCATCACCGAGCGGACGCGAAGCGCCCGTGAGGTTTCTCGTCAACTTACTAGACAAATTTACATTTGACCCGGCCCGATACGGCCGTGCAGACGCTTTTCGGAAGCTAATAACTTTGCAATCACTGCTCCGATTGAGATCGGGTTTTCACCATTGGATCAAATCAATTTCGATTTTGTTATGGTGCGTTCTGATAGGTGTGGCACCACAGCGCGTGGCACCCGCAGATGTCGAAATGAACCAAAATAATTATTGATAAAAAATGGCTTAATTTATCTAAGAATTCGTTTTGTATGCGCTGAAGCATGCAGCGCTCAGGACGTACTCCCTTTTGGCGGATTCGAGAAAGGAGATCATGCACAATTTAATACAACTTAATTTTTATGTTGGCATGCATGGAGGCCTGGCAATTTTTATGGGGGACTAAAAAGACTATGTTACTACCACGTGTGCTCCCGTACCGTTTCACATTTCAAACCTGTTTTAACCTGTTTTAGCTTTACCAGAGCTCGCCCGCTCGGTCATCGCCCAAAAAGGCATTTTACTGGTACTTAGCCCCTCTGGATCGTTCCACTTCTAGCATAATGACTTATGAAACAAGTGTCTGTGTGCGCGTGCGTGTGTGCGTGCGTGTGCGTGTTGTGCGTGTTGCGCGTGTGCGCGTGCGTGCGTGCGGGTGTTTGCAAATTTTATGCTGGGATATTATGAGTCCATACATTCACGTCCACGAAACAAATAATGGACATGGGAATAATGAATACTGGATGCACGGACTAAGCCCTGACTGAAAGACTTTGACGCCCTATGAAACTATGAGTATGAGGGTGAGACTATGACTATGATATCGATAGTATGAGAGACACAGTGGTCAAACGTGCACCCCAGCCGCGTTTCGGCGCCCGAGTTACGTACCTTCTTGTCGACAAAGTGCCGAAGCATGGCCTCGTCGACGTGCGGCAGCTGCAGAAGCACCGACTTGGAGTCCCACAGGGCCTGCAACACCATGGGGCACAGCTTCATCGTGTTGTCGATGGTCTCCAGGCTGGGCAGGCGGGAGATGCGGCCGGCGTGAGCGAGCATCACCAGCTGGCTGATACAGGTAACCATCTCCTGGACCAGGTACGGACACTTGCGCACCACATACTGCCTGCGGGGGAGACCAGTATAGGGTTAGTGTTGGTGGGTTAGGCATCAACACATGTGCACCATGCACCTATTCCAGCTAACTAAGGTCACACTGCCCAAACAAATACCAGCATGGCAAAATAGAAAGACAAATGCGGGTCAAATTCCGACTTCAGAGATAACGGACTCAAAAATTCCCTTTATTTACGCTGACTCATCAGAAACCACAATTCAGTATTTGCATAGCCTAGCAACATTTACGCCACCAATGTGGGCCGACAACACGCAGCATGGAGTATGCATTTCTTTCAGACATAACCTCTTCTCATCACGCCACAGTGTCACAACTGTCGCGGTCTGTCAGCCGAACCCTGTCCGCTGTCACCACTCGTCACTCACCTGTCGATCTCGAGGGTGGCCGGCGGCAGGGGCAGCCGCGTCAGGTGGGCGTGCAGCAAGCAGCGCGCCTTCACAGAGTACTCAAAGCACAGCGGCCGCTCTTTGTTGTTCTCTCCCAGGTTCGGCAGCCGTTTGATGAGCAGTGGCACCTCAAAGTTGTCACTCTCGCGCATCTGCACCTCCGAGTTGTGACCGCGCTCGTACTCGAGCGAGGCGCTCAGCACCATCACCACGCGGCGCAGCATCATATGCGGCGTCTTGTGGAAGAAGTAGAAGTAGAGCTGCGTGGTGTCCAGCAGTACCTGGCCGAGCGGCAGGTAAACACGGTCAGACGGCGTGTGGGGCGGCGGCTACATGGCAACCGACTGTTAACCCTGTAGTGGCTAACACACACAGTACAGGCCGGCAGTCATATATTTACCCATACAGCGAAAGGTCTACAAATATTGTTGACAAATGACAAGTACACGCATAAGGCGGACTGCGGACGATCTGCAAAGCAATGATGCTACCCAATAATAATTCAGTGTTGAACAAGCAATACAATAATATAGATGTGATTCGTCAAAATGGCAAAGCATCGCATTGCCAGACTCTGGCATACCTATACAAACCGAACGCATCAACCGCTGCAGTGTCCCCATGCCCATTCTCTCCACTCCATTTCAGCACGACCCACCTGCCAACAGGCCATTTCGTACCTGATCCCCGGAGAACTTGATGGAGTTGTACCACCAGATGCCGACCACGGTGGGCAGTGCGATCATGAAGACCAGGGTGTAGACGCCCAGCACCCAGATGGAGTTCTCCTTCTGCACGATCCAGGAGGGCAGCGCGATGCCGAAGTTCATGACGCCCGGACCGTCCGGGTTACCGTAGAGCTCCCAGTTGCGGCGGGCGGTTTCGTCCGTAAGAGCCTGGTACGCTGCGGAACGGGCGGGAGACACCGGCAGGTCAGGCGATGGACGGAGGTTGAGGGGGGGGGGCGGCGATGGTCAGGTCAGTCAAATGTCGTGTAGAGGACGGAGATCAGATCCTCTTGCATGGAGGAGGTTGGTCCAGCCTTGGAATTTGGGCCATTTTCCGGACTTTTTGGGTCCAAAGAATTTTGCTCTCTTCCCATTTGTTCAGGAAATTTGCTGTCTTTTCGCCTGATCTTACCGACATTGTAGTTAAAATATAATTCAATTTTCCTCACAAGGATTGAATATCTATTACAAATCAGGATTTTTTACTTTCCAAGTAAAATAATGAAAACAAAAATGAAAATATTAACTTGCCTCATGCCTGACAATACAATGCTACTCTCCACCTATGGATTTTTACTCTCCGGGGCCAGGTCATGAAATGAAAAATCCAATACTGGGTTGGTCCCTCCGGAACAGGTGGTGATATCGGCATTAGACACCTAGCCAGATTTAGACCTGTCAATGACAATTGCGCCGCGTGATTGTCATTTGCCTAACGATGGCTTCCTGCCTAACGTACCCTCCTCGGAAGCTCATATTACCTGGACTGGCAATAATGTAAATAGGCGGCAATTTGGATGACGGCTGGGAGTTGCAGTTAAAAACTAAAGATGCAGGAGGATTTCAGCAGTTGTCACACAATGCACAAACACCGGGGTCGTTTAACTGACTGCCTCTGTTTCTGTCCGGGCGGCGGAGCAGCGCACACACCTTTATTGATTTTGACGAACTTCTTCTCGTCTCCTCCCTTGTCCGGGTGCTCGGTGAGCGAGAGTTTCTTGTAAGCCTTCTTGATCTCCGTCTTATGCGATCCCTGAAAACGGAGATACACACCGTAACGAGGTGTAGTGATCGGGAGCTCCGCCACGTGTCATTCTTCATTGATTTGCAATTCATCGGTTTAAAAATGTTGCATTCTGAGATAAGCGTTCATTTATTACAGTATTTTGTACAGGCTAGAACATAACATCAGCAGTTTCGCGCTACGTTATCGTTTGTTATTCTCCCACATGCCATGCGTGCCTCAAACGATATTCGGTTAACATTTCCGAGTTTCGCCCTGCGCGCTGAGCCACCGTGGCTTGGTCGGTAGTCCGCCGCCACGGGCCGTCACTCGCACTTACCGGCGAGACGCCCAGGATGTCATACGGGTCGAAGTTGGCGTACTCGTAGTCGAACTCCCGTACCCGCTGGACGAGCACAGCCACGGCAATCCAGCCGAGCATCAACACTATCTGTCTGCACGGAGGGGGAGAGTGACTAGTTAGGCCACAGGGAAACCAGAGTGTGGAAAAGGCGCGGGCAGAGATTCCAACAACGCATCTGGCATAACCGATACTCGAACACAGGTCATGGGTTACACGTAGTCAAGTGACTTCTGAGATAACAGAGAATGCAATACAAGACACCCTGACAATTTCTTATGGAAATTATTCACCTAGGATCGGTTGGATGAAATGAAAAAATGATCCCAGATTATTGGCGTGCATAGATATATTTTTACCAATGCATGCCATGTACTTACATTGTTCTCCTTTTCCATTTTCGAGATGGTTCTTTGGACTTTAACATATGTCGTTTCCGCACGCAGCCACCACATTTGCAGAGATTGCCATCCTTTGATTCTGACGATTCGTCTGCAAAACACAGGACTGTGTCAGCAGGCACACAACAGGAACAAACTCAGCTGGCCCAGCATAAATGTTCTGCAACTTACTACAGCTGTGGCAGCACCTTCCCAGCTCCTCCCACAGTAATATCATGACAACAAACACAACAGCTGATTTAAAGTAGGTAGGCATCTAAATCTTATTTTATTGGTGACAGATTTGAAGTATACAGGTCCCTTTACATTGGTATACAAAGCTCACTATATTTATCTTCTTCATTTTTAGGTGCAAGAATTACTTGGAAGAGTAAAATGCTGGGTCAGATATTTTTCAGGACATCAGAGTGTAAGCAGATGAGCTTTTTCTCAGAGTGAATGCAAGGGTACCACCTAAGGCTGAAGAAACTGAGAGTGAGCAGCACATTATGTCAGTCATCATTCTGCTGTTGTGTCACTGATTAACTATAAACTTAAACTTGTATACTATCCTTAGCACATAAGCATATTAATTATTCCTATCTTGCATCAAATAAAGCATAAGAATAGACTTAGATTAGCTCGTCAATTTAACATATCCACAAGTATCATTTTACCAACTAAATGTTATCATACCATTATTATTTTGTAACACTAT
>JAXIVJ010007551.1:7500-55000 GCA_036785665.1 Chirona hameri
TTGCTCGCAATGGAAAAAAATTTGACTCGCCGGCACCCCAGCTTGCGTCAGGAAAAGCAAAACATCACCTAGAGGTCAACGGTCAAGGTCACGGGGACGATACGAGATTTTAAGCTTCGGAACCAGCTTGTGTATCCTCTAGTTTTGTTTTCTCGTTTACCGTCCGATTTGCTCGCAAAGGGCAAAAAGGGACTCGCCGGCACCCCAGCTTACGTCAGGAAAACAAAACATCACCTAGAGGTCAAAGGTCAAAGTCACGGGGACGAAGCTGGGGTGCCGGCGAGTTCTTTTTTTCCCATTGCGAGCAAATCGGACGGCAAACGAAAAAAAAAAACTAGAGGGTACACAAGCTGGTACCGAAGCTTAAAATTTCGTATTCGTCCTTGTGACCTTGACCTTTGACCTCTAGATGATATTTGTTTTTCCTGACGCAAGCTGGGGTGCCGGCGAGTCCCTTTTTGCCCATTGCGAGCAAATCGGACGGTAAACGAAACAAAACTAGAGGGTACACAAGCTGGTACCGAAGCTTAAAATCTCGTATTCGTCTCCGTGACCTTTGATCTATAGGTGATGTTTTGTTTCTCCTGACGTAAGCTGGGGTGCCGGAGAGTCCCCTTTTGCCCATTACGAGAAAATCGGACGGTAAGCGAAACAACTGGAGGGTACACAAGCTGGTACCGAAGCTTAAAATCTCGTATTTGTCCCCATGACCTTGACTTTTGACCTCTATGTGAGGTTTTGTTTTGAAAGCTGGGGTGCCAGCGAGTCCCCTTTTGCCCATTGCGAGCAAATCGGACGGTAAACGAAACAATTAGAGGGTACACAAGCTGGTACCGAAGCTTAAAATCTCGTATTCGTCCCCGTGACCTTGACCTTTGACCTCTAGGTGATGTTTTTTTTTCATGACGGAAGCTGGGGTGCCGGCGAGTTCTTTTTTGCCCATTGCGAGGAAATCGGACGGTAAACGAAAAAACTAGAGGGTACACAAGCTGGTACCGCAGCTTAAAATATCGTATTCGTGCCCGTGACCTTGAATTTTGACCTCTATGTGATGTTTTGTTTTTCCTGACGCAAGCTGGGGTGCCGGTGAGTTCCTTTTTTCTGATTGCGAGCAAATCGGACAGTAAACGAAAAAAAACTAGAGGGTACACAAGCTGGTACCGAAGCTTAAAATTTCGTATTCGTCCCCGTGACCTTGACCTTTGAACTCTAGGTGATGTTTTGTTTTTATTGACGCAAGCCGGGGTGCGGGCAAGTCAATGTTTTCCCATTGCGAGCAAATCGGTCGGTAAACGAAAAAACTATAGGGTACACAAGCTGGTATCGAAGCTTAAAATCTCGTATTCGTCCCCGTGACTTTGACCTTTGACCTCTAGGAGATGTTTTATTTTTCCTGACGCAAGCTGGGGTGCCGGCGAGTCCCTTTTTGGCCATTGGGAGCAAATCGTACGGTAAACAAAAAAAAACTAGAGGGTACACAAGCTGGTACCGAAGCTTAAAATCTCGTATTCGTCCCCGTGACTTTGACCTTTTACCTCTAGGTGATGTTTTGTTTTTCCTGACGCAAGCTAGGTTGCCAGCGAGTCGTTTGAGCCTCTTTGCGATTCAATCGGATTGTAAGCGAAACAATTAGAGGGTACCCCGTACGATGATATTTCAATGACCTCTGGAGGTCAAACCTCTCGTCCTAGGTCAAAACGGATGCCATTTTCGTGCATAACTCGATGAGATCTACCCATATGCTAAGTTTAGGAAAAATCGGAACTCGACGCTGAGAACGAATACCAATACGATGCTAACTTGACGCACATGTGCAGAACGCACATTTTGTCAGCAGGCATGGAAATTGGCGCATGCGGCAGTGGCGCAGTTGAAAGCGGGCTTGTTAACAAAGCAAGGAGCGCTTGTTTCGGGTTGAAAGCAGCGAACTCTGTGGTATTTTTCACAATCACTTTCCTGCCTTTGCTTTTTTATTATCTTTTTGGTTGGTTTGGTTTGGTTTGTGGACCAAGCACCGTATCCTCTTTGGACCAAGGTGCTAATTGGAACTCTCACCCTGTTCCGAGGGGTATGGGGAGCCGGGCAGACTTTTTCAGAGGCCCGCCGAGGGATTGAACCCTGGTCCCCGGCACAGAAGGCAAGTATCTTACCACTGCGCCGAGTTGCTCCCCTTATCTTTTTGGTGTTCGCGCACATGCGTTAGAATATGTCCTTTCAGCGCCACATCTGTACGGCTGCCATTTTGTTGGCAGCTGATTTGGAACGCTTCTAACGCATCATGTGTGACAACGTGTGTGTGGGGTGGGTGTTGTGTGATTGTGTGAATACATGTCTCTAAAAAAAAGAACCAATCTGTCGGTCATACATACTTGACGTCCCTAACATTTTGGATGTTCCAAAACTTCACTATTTAGTCACTATGCATCTTTAAAGACACTTCTGTATTTGTTATTTAGAATGTATCTTACCTAACAATGTTGAAACAAAACAAAAAATCTGGAAGGTGTAACAACTGATCGTCCACTACGATCGTCGCCATATCTATGCCATATCTATGCCATATCTACGCAAATCATGAATTAACAATTTTGTATTGCATCAGCTGAGGCGGGCTTGGTCACATGATAAATGCAGCCATGTTTTGTTTGTATTGAATAGGGAGGGTCTAAAAAACTGTCCAGATTAGCAGGCAAACCCATCGACGCAGGAAGATTCACAGGAAAAATGAGGATCGTCCATGAGTCATTGGAACAATGACTACTTAATCTAACCTAACCCCGCCATTAAGTCTGATCAAGATGAAACCTAAGATTTGCTTGTAGCATTAAGTCTGATCAGGACGAAACCTAAGATTCGCTTGTAGCCATTAAGTCCGATGAGGACGAAACCTAAGATTCGCTCTTAGCCATTAAGTCTGATCGGGACGAAACCTAAGATTCGCTTGTAGCCATTAAGTCTTATCGGGACGAAACCTAAGATTCGCTTGTAGCCATTAAGTCCAATCGGTTCTGTGATGCCAGCCGGGCCGCCGTGAACGCTGTCTATACTTGTATCCAGGTCGGTCGTCGTCAGCTGACGTAAACAAAGTTTTGTGGGCGACGGAAGCGGTGAGATATTAATTATTGAAGTTATAATCAGTTATAGTGCAAAATGTGTTGGGGAACACATCCATAGTTACTAAACACAATATTCTCTATCGGTTGGTAGGTATATTATAGGGATTTACTAATAACTATATAATAACTCTAAATTCTGACGGCCAACAGGAATTGCGCAATCGGGTGGTGAGGTCAGGGCCGGCGCAACAAACTGCTTAGCGTGGGTCCTGACATCGGAAATCCATCCATACAAAACATTTGGACTAAATTTATTTATTTAAAAAACTAAGGTGGGACCACAAGTATGTACCGCCAATCTGTCAGCCCAGCGCTATGGGCAGAGTCTATTCCCTGCTGCCCAGGGTGGGAATTCTACTTTTTTTCGTTGGTGGAGGAGTACATATCTTCACAAACAAAGGGTACAAAAATAACCTGATGGTAGGCCAAAAATAAATACTGATATACTAATGAATAATGATGAATGATAAACTACAAAACTAAATTCCCCAGATCAAAATGTGCTCACAATTATTGGTAAGTACCTATGCCTTCATGCAGAAAAGCAATGTATACCTACCTAAGCACACATTTTCTTTTTCAGGACAACAATTCAGAACAATGCCAGAAAACTGTTACATCAACATGGGGCCTGGCGGTCATAACCAGGAAATGTGTCCATGTAAAATGAGTCACTTTTAGTGGGTTTTTTTCTAGTCTGGCTCTCCAACCGATAACATTTCAAATCACGAACTGGCCTTCATATCATATAATTAAAATGATTTCAATGCTACTAAAAAAATACCCACTGTGAGATCAACCCCACAATAATCAGTAATCACAACTCACGTGTGTGCCGTGTGTGTGTCACCAACAAACAATGACAAAGGATGTAGTTTCACTACTAGCTACTATTCTATGAGCGAATGGCAAACGTCACGGGTACAAGGGAGCTAACGGCTATCCATACTGGTCCAGCTCTCAATCAAGCTAGTTGATTGGTCAAAACCGAAGAGGCTTCTGACATCACAAATGTGAGTCAACATGTTACGGAGATAACAGCATCCCAGTGCGTTTTGCCGTCAGCAAAGTAATTGTTACTCTTTTACAGAGTACTTGTTCTCCTTCCGAGGCTGGAGGAATAATTGGTGGGGCAATTGGAGTAGGTCGCACTGTGTTGTGGCATAGGGACCTACTCTAATTACATTTGTACTCCCAATAGTTGTACTCTCGTCAGTCTCTCAGGTCGATATCTCCGGAACCGTTCGACGCAGCGCCATGCAATATGGCACAGCTTTTGATACATCTCTTTTGCATCTTCTGACTAAATTTGATGTCAGGGTCATGTCAGGTCAGGTCACCAGGTCACGTTAAGTGACCCTACCTTAAAAACCAATCAGAACACTACCACAGACAGAGTTTTGGAACGATCAATTTGAAACTCATGGGGTATGACAAGGTCATCAGGAACTACAATTCGTCTATCTATATTTTTATAAAGAAAATCAAGGACCAATGACTAAATCAGTCAGGGGAGGATCCGTGGGTTGTGGTGGTGGTGGGGGGGGGGGGGGGGGGGGTAGCGGGCCGTCAGCCGTCAAGTTGTTGACCCCGGGTGGGGGGGGGGGGGGATGGGGTTAGCAGACCGTCAGCCGTCAGCGATCTATATTCTATTCCCCGGCCTCTACGCTGTGGCTGTTGTGTTGCGATGTTACGATAAATTAATTGCCGAGACTCTTTACCGATTGCGACGCTTTCAGCGCAAATAACCCGCGTGAGAGGCACGGTGGAGATTTTGTTTTGCTGACGGTGTTTGCCTTGTGAGTTGAGTTTGTTCAAGGAAACTTTATAACTTTGTTTGGTTTGTTAACAGTTCAAGTTGGGACTTGGGTTTGTCTTTGCCTAAGCTTTTATTTTAATCCAGTGGCAGTGGGTGGATGGAGGTAATTGTGGTGTTGGCTACAATTCAGTCCAACTTTCCAAGCTAGAAGTCAACCTTTTATGAACAGGTTTTCTCTGCAACAAACACTTTTATTAGTTAATAAACAATAAATATTTTTGAGGAGTACAAAAAAAAATCTATTTTTACCAGTCACAATTTGGGAGTACAAAATGTGTTGGTGTATATGGAACCAACAAACATGAACTTTTCCAACACTGCAGTGCTGCCAACAGCTGACAGCTGATTCGAAACAGGGCTCTTCACAAATTCCCAAGTACACTAGATGGCTCTAGATACTCATGCTCCGAAACTACTGGACCGATCTGAGTGATTTTTTACCATTCAATTTGAACTGGTCGGAATGGGTGCCGTTTTGCGTTTTATCCACTTAAGTCTAATCTAAATGTACCAAATTGGATCAAAACCTGTAGTTCAAGTCTGCAGGCAATCCTATGCTCTGAGGCTATTGAACCAATCTGCATTATTTTTTCCACATTGCGTCCAACGTGGTCCAAAATGGTAGTGTTTGGCGTTTTATCCAGATTGGTTCATTCTAAGTAGACCAAGTTAGACAAAAACCACCAACAACTATTGCAGGCAAGCCCATGCTCCGAGGCTATGGGACTGATCTGCGTGATTTCTTCACCATTTGATCCGGCGTGGTCAAAACGGTGCCGTTTTGTGTTTTATCCAGATTGGTTCACTCTAAGTGGACCAAATTGGGTCAAAACCACCAAAAACTGTTGCCATTGGTATTTGGTATGGAGCTGTCCACTCCAGAGCCATGCTACTGCAAAATATGAAAGTGAAAATAAATGACAAAAATACCATAAAAAACTCCAATTCTTTGAGCACATCACCCTATGATTGCTTTTGTCTCAACGGTCTGGCATCATACTTCGTTTTACATTATAGATTACGATTCCACGACTCCCTATGTTAATCCAATGGGAGTTTCGGCACATGCAAAAAGCTAAGGCCCAAAAAAGTGGAGGAGCCCCGGATTGGTTGCACATGAGTCATTGCACATGGTTGCTTGGTCACATGATTTTGTCATTTTTTTCCCCATTTTTTTAAATAAGAGCATACACAGTTTATTCTACGAACATCAGAGATGTCCATATAATAATACACTCCGGAGCCAATTCCGCCGCCCGTCGGCCGCTCACCACCCCGCCGCGCGCGCCACGCCGCGGGAGTTAGGTACAGTAGAGGTTTTGTTAATCCCCACCAGATGTCAGCGCTGGCGGGGCGCCGTCAGGTGCGCCGGCTGCTGACTCACCAGCAGAACAGGGATAGTTCTGCGGGGTTGTGGGGATAGTTCTGAAGGGTCACCACCGCCGATGGCCGCCAGGTGGTGACCCTTCGAGTCCACTCCTGCTGCATCCCCACAAAGTCGAGACAGGGTCGCCGCACAGCGAGCAAGCCGCCAAGGCCGCGGCGTCGCTTCCCGCCGCGGGCCGACCGTCACGGCGGCGGCGGCGCAGCGCGGCGAGGGTGGGGCGGTGCGGCGAGGGCGGGGGCGGTGCGGCGAGGGCAGGGGCGGTGCGGCGGCGGCGGCGGCGGCGGCGGCGACAGCCGCAGCCCGGCGCTCAGCGGGCCGATGCAACCCGGTTGGCGATGACGAACGGAACTGGACCAGCGCCGGTGACGCGGGCGCAGCCGGCGCCGCTATCTCCCCATTAGAGCTGCAGCTCGAGTGTCGCGATGCTCGCTTGATCCACTTCAATGGTCATCCAACAGCGATATCTGGAACATAGGGTGCCGCCCCCCCCCCCCGGATCGCCACACGAGGACGATCCAAGGCACGGCACTAAGCCTCCCCCCTTAAAATTATCCCAATCCTACTCTCCTCTATCTAGTAATACTAAATGATAATATCTAGGTATACAAGCCTCAGCAGTTTAACAACTTATTTATTGCCGAAAGAATTTATACATATATCAGCTTTGTTATTGCCAAACGAAATTGTAATTAAACTAATGGTCCCCGGTCAGTTGCATGATGTACAGAAGAACATTTTGGAGAGGACAAAGGCAGGGAACAGAAAGGCCACAAAGTTGCCTGTCAAGCTGATCCCACCCCAGCCCAACCCCCTTCAAATGCCACGTGACCATAACAGGGCGGAGCATGACCATATATGGCAGGTCCAGAGGTTGATTTTTTTTTGGCGCACTTCGGCTATTGTTTTGCCGCACTATTATTTTGCCGGTGTAGGGGTGTAGGTATTGATCACGTGATACATTTATTATTGCTAAACAGTCAACTCCTTGTATCAATTTATTACTGACCAATCTTCAGTATTGGTCAGTAATAAATTAATATGAGGAGTGACTTTATATATGTCAATATGAATGTTAACAATTTCGTATTGCATCAGCTGAGGCGGGCTTGGTCACATGATAAATGCAGCCATGTTTTGTTTGTATTGAATAGGGAGGGTCTAAAAAACTGTCCAGATTAGCAGGCAAACCCATGCTCCGAAACTACTGGACCGATCTGAGTGATTTTTTCACCATTCAATTTGAACTGGTCGGAATGGGTGCCGTTTGCGTTTGATATACTTTAGTCTAATCTAAATGAACCAAATTGGATAAAAACCTGTAGTTCAATTTTGCAGGCAAGCCTATGCTCCGAGGCCATGGAACCGATCTGCGTGATTTCTGCACCATTCGATGCGGCATGGTGCAAAACGGTGCCGTATTGCGTTTTTTTACAGATTGGTTTACTTTAAGTGGACCAAATCGGACCAAAACCACCAAAAACCGTTGCAGGCAAGCGCATGTTCCGAGGCTATGGAACCGATCTGCATGATTTTTTCACCATTCGATCCGGCGTGGTCCAAAACGATGCCCTCTTGCGTTTTATACAGATTGGTTCACTTTAAGTAGACAAAATTGGGCCACAACCACCAAAAACCGTTGCAGGCAAGCCCATGCTCCGAGGCTATTGAACCGATCTGCATTATTTTGTCCACATTCAGTCCGACGTGGTTCAAAATGGCACCGTTTTGCGTTTTATCCAGATTGGTTCATTCTAAGTAGACCAAATTGGACCAAAACCACCGAAACCAGTTGCAGGCAAACCCATACTCCGTGGCTATATAACCGATATGCATGATTTCTTCACCTTTCGATCCGGCGTGGTCCAAAACGGTGCCGTTTGCGTTTTATACAGATTGGCTTACTCTAAGTGGACCAAATTGGACAAAACCACCAACAACTGCTGCAGACAAGCCCATGCTCCGAGGCTATGGGACTGATCTGCGTGATTTCTTCACCATTTGATTCGGCGTGGTCCAAAACGGTGCCTTTTTGCGTTTTATACAGATTGGTTTACTATAAATGGACCAAATTGGACAAAAACCACCACCAACTGTTGCAGGCAAGCCCATGCTCCGAGGCTATGGGACTGATTTGCGTGATTTCTTCACCATTCGATCCGGCGTGGTCCAGAACGGTGCCGTTTTGCGTTTTATCCAGATTGGTTCACTCTAAGTGGACCAAATTGGGTCAAAACCACCAAAACCCGTTGCCATTGGTATGGAGCTGTCCGCTCCGGAGCCATGCTACTGCAAAATATGAAGGTGAAAAAAAAATACCATAAAAAACTCCAATTATATGTGCACATCGCCCTATGATTACTTTTGTCTCAACGGGCTGGCATCATACTTCGTTTTACATTAGTGATTACGCTTCCACGACTCGCTATGTTAATCCAATGAGAGTTTCGGCAAGTGGAAAAAGTTAAAGGAAATAGTTCACCTTCGGAAATTTTTCAGAACACGATTTTATTATATTTTTTAATACAGTTTCTTTTTTTCTGTTTAAAAATGGTCCTACATCGCGCCAATTCAGGACAGAGGGTTGTAAATTATGGATTTTATGGTGTGCGTTATTGGTCTGCGCATGCTCCATGGCAGTGCTGGCACTTTCAGACGGTACGGTACATCATATATGCGCCGTATTCCTTCGCCAAAAAGTCAAATATCTTCGGCTGGAGAGTCTTCAGCCAAGAAAAGTTCCAGATAAGGATTTCTCAACACGGGCTACAAAACTGCTATTTCAGTTCAAAACCCATGTTGAAGGTGAACTATTTCCTTTAAGGTCCAAAAAAGCGGAGGAGCCCCGGGAGTGGTTGCACGTGCTATTCTCTAGTGGCTAACTCTAAATCTTGCTGATCGGTTCATAATCGCTTGGTCACGTGATTTTGTCATATGGCACAACCTTATCTTTACAGACCTTGCCCAGCCCTTCCAAGAGATATGGGACAAAATCATCAACATAGCAAAACATCAGCAGAAGATAAAGGCTAAGGGTTTAACTACGCAGGTGTCAGCTGGCACAAGTGATGGGGATTTCAAATCGTATGGGAGTGTAGTGCCTTCGCTCTGGCTGGGGTCCACCGCCGCTGCGACGGCAGCGCCGCCAACAGGCATACATATATATTATGTATATATTTAATGTATTTCTTCGCTTTCAGTAATTCTCCATCGCAAATGTTCTTCGTTTAAAATAGCATAGTCTAATATTCATTATCCTCGTAATCTATCATTCGTTTGCACTTCTCTTATAATATGTTCTTATTCAGGCCGCGTGCTTTTCCATCCTTCTTCCGGCCGCGTCCCTCGTCTCAGACGCACGTGCATGTCGTGTGCTCTTGAAAATATCAGTTAGTAGACGCTACATCCGTATGTGTTTATAACGCTGAACAACGACGAACGTTAGCACACAACGCGCGCTAAAGTGGTGACCCCGAACGTGATCAGTGAAAGTGCGCAACAATGGCTGAAGGCGAAGCGACCGCCGGCCAGCCGGAGCCGCCGCCGACCGTGACGGGACCAGCGCGTCCGTACGCGGCGTTCCGTCTGCCACCGTTCTCGGCAGACGAGATCGAACTATGGTTGGCGCAAATTGATTGTGCGTGCCGTGTCGCCGGAATCGCCGACGACACGGTAAAATTTGACCTGCTCGTGGCCAACCTGCCCATGGCTATTGCGGCACAGGTTCGCGATGTGGTGACCGCCAAGGCGCCCAGCTACATCGCGCTGACGGCTGCGCTGAAAAGCCGCCTGGCGCAGTCGCGCGCTACGCGGCTCACAGAACTTCTCCGCCACCAGCAGCTAGGAGATCAGCGACCCTCGCAGCTCCTCCTCCGGATGAGGTCCGAGCTCGGTGCCGCGGCAGATGTGCCGCAGGACAGCGAATTGCTCCGGACGCTGTTTCTGCAGCGGCTGCCTCAGGCCGCCCACGCTGCGCTGTCGCTGCTCGTGGAGGACTCTCCACTGGACCAGCTGGCCACGGCGGCGGACCGCTTCATGGTTGCGACCAGCCCCGCCGTTATCAACGCCGTCAGCGCCGGTGAAAGCGGCCCCACCGGTCCCTGCGGCCGAGCCGCCGGCCCGCGCGGCCGCCCGGTCGCTGACCCCTGCCGCCGTAGCCGCCGGCCCGCCAGTCGCCGCAGCCGCCGGCCCTGCCGAAGCCGGGACCGTGGCTTCACTGTGCAGCATGGTGGCTTCGCTCACCGCTGCAGTCAGCCGTCTCGAGGCCGGGTTCCGGGACCGAGAACCCCGTTCCGGCAGCTCGCAGCGCGCCTGGCGCCCACGGTCCCGATCACGGCCGGCAGTACCGCAACAGCAGCAGCAGCAGCAGCAACAACAACACCACCTCTGCTACTACCACTACCGGTTTGGCGCGGACGCCCACAACTGTCAGCCGCCGTGCTCCTGGCCGGCGGGAAACGACTCGGCCTGAGGGACGCGGTGCCGCCCAAAGGCCGCGCACAGCTGGCACCGCTACTCCACGTCAGGGACGGACTCCTGACGCTGATGGTCGACACCGGCGCGCAGTCAGTGCCGCCCAGCCAACTGCCGCCGGGCTGCAGCATCGACGCCACTGCAACTCCGCGCCTCACCGCTGCTAACGGCAGCTCCGTCGCTACCCAGGGCTACGTGGAGCACGTCGTGACTCCCGCCAACCGTCGATTCCCGTGGAGTTTCCTGGTCGCGGACGTGACGTCACCAATCCTCGGCGCCGATTTCCTGGCCCATTACCAGCTGACGGTCGACATGGGCGAGCGTGTGCTCCGGTCAACCAGTGGCGACATATGTGCGGCTGGTATCGCGTCCATCGCCCAGCTGGCTGGACTGCGCCGCCTGGAGCTCGTTAAAGGACCGCTCGACGGGCTGTGTGAGGAGTTCCCAACCGTCACCAACGGACCGCCGGGCGCGGTACCGGTACCGCACAGCGTGACGCACCACATACGGACTCACGGGCCGCCGTGTTTCGCTCGGCCGCGCCGCCTCGCTCCCGACCGCCTGCGCGTCGCACGCCGGGAGTTTGCGCGCATGCGCACTGAGGGCGTCGTCCGGCCGTCAGACAGCAGCTGGGCTGCACATGGTGCCCAAGGCGACCCCAGGCGAGTGGCGACCATGCGGAGACTACCGGGCACTAAACAAGGTGACTGTACCTGATCGTTACCCGCTGCCGTGTCTCCAGGATTTCAACGCCCACCTCGCCGGCTGCCGCTTCTTCAGCAAACTGGACCTGGCTCGGGCGTTCCACCAGATTCCGGTGGAGCCGGCCGACATCCCGAAGACGGCCATCACTACGCCTTTCGGCCTTTGGGAGGCTGTGCACATGCCCTTCGGCTTGTGCAATGCTGCCCAAACGTGCCAGCGCTTCATGGACGAGGTGCTTCGGGGGCTCCCCGCCTGCTTTGTGTATATTGACGATATACTTATCGCCAGCGCGACTCTCGAAGATCACTTCAGCCACCTGCGCCAGGTTCTGCGACGCCTGCAGGACTATGGCGTGGTGGTAAACAAACCAAAGTGCGTCCTCGGCGCTCCGCGGCTCCGATTCCTCGGACACGAGGTATCGGCCGACGGCATCACGCCACTGCCGGACCGGGTGACAGCCATCGCCGAGTTCCCGCGACCGACAAACGAGCAGCAGGTGCGACGCTTCGCTGGCATGGCAACATACTACCACCGCTTCGTGCCGAACGCCGCAACACTCCTTCGCCCACTGCATCAGCTGCTGGACAAACGCCCTGGCGGGAAACGGACGAAGCTGGTGACGTAGACGGACGCCGCCGACGAAGCGTTCCTCAGCGTCAAACGCGCGCTGGCCTCCGCCACGTTACTGGCTCACCCGGTGCCGACCGCGCCGCTGAGCGTCCACGTCGACGCGTCCGACACGGGAGTTGGCACCGTCCTCCAGCAGCACCACGGAGGCGAGCGGCAGCCTCTAGCCTTCTTCTCAAAGATGCTGACACCAACGGAGACGAGGTCCAGCACGTTCGACAGGGAGCTGCTGGCGGTGTACCTCGCTATCCGGCACTTCCGTCACGCTGTCGAGGGCCGGGAGCTGATTGTGTATACCGATCACAAGCCCCTCGTCCACACGCCGTCGGAAACTGCACCGATCGTCACTCGCCGCGGGAGACGCGCCACCTGGACTACGTGGCGCAGTTCACGACCGACGTTCGCCACGTGCCCGGGCGAGAGAATGTGGCGCCTGACGCGCTGTCACGGACGGTGGCGTTGCTTCGTTCTCCACAGCCACCGCTGGACGACCTCACAGCACTGGCCAACGCGCAGGCTGCCGACGCGGAGCTGCTCAGCTTCCGCGCGTCGGACCACAGCCTCCAGCTGCGTGAGATGAAGCTCAGCAGCGAACGGACGTTGCTGATCGACGTGTCAACAGGCGTCGACCGGCCGTGGGTCCCGGAGCCTCTCCGCCGGCACGTGTTCCGTCGGCTGCACGGACTCGCCCATCCAGGTGTCCGCGCCACGCATGAGCTCATCGCTCGCCGGTACGTCTGGCCTGGAATGCGGCGCGACATCCGACGGTGGGCGCAGTCATGCATCCCCTGTCAGCGGACTAAGGTGCACCGGCACACGAAGACGCCAGTGGGCGTCTTCCCAGCTCCTGACGACCGGTTCGACGCCGTCCACATCGATATCGTGGGCCCACTGCCGCCTTCGACCGGCTTCACGCACCTCTTGACCTGCGTGGACCGCTACACGCGCTGGCCGGAGGCGATCCCGCTGGCCGACACGCGCACGTCGACGGTCGCCCACGCGTTCGTCAGCGGCTGGGTGTCCCGGTTTGGTGTTCCGAGCTACATCGTGACAGACCGCGGCGTCCAGTTCGAATCAGGCATGTGGAAAGAGCTGTCGACCCTGCTGGGCTGCGACCGGCAACGGACGACCAGCTATCACCCGCAGAGCAACGGTATGGTGGAGCGGTTCCACCGACAGCTAAAGGCAGCACTGCGCGCGTCGGACTGCCGAAGCGGGACCACCGCTCTGCTTGCCGTACTGCCTAGGCATCCGGTCAGCTCTCAAAACGGACCTGGGATGCAGCGCTGCGGAGCTCACCTACGGCACGACGCTCCGCCTGCCGGGAGAGTACCTCGCTCCCCGGCCGGTCACGCCCGCCGGCGACCCGGCGTCATACGCCGCCGCCCTTCGAGCCGCCATGCGACAGTTCCGCTGCGTCCCCCCGCGCGCGCCGAAGCCCTCGGGGCACGTGCCGCGCGCGCTACAGGACGCCACGCACGTTTTTGTGCGGCATGACGCCATCAAACGAGCGCTGGAGCACCCGTACGACGGACCGTTCAAGGTCCTGGCTCGCAGCGCGAAAACGATGACGGTGGACCGCGGGAACCGGCATGACGTGGTCTCGCTTGACCGCGTCAAGCCCGCCCACCTCGACATACCAGACACATCGACGCCTCAAGACCCGGCTACACGCCGCGCGGCCTCGGCGACGGACGACTTCGAACAGGATGAGGACTTCTTGCTCCTGCTGCCGCCGCGTTCCGCGGCGCCAGATCAGCGACCGCACGCCCCGCCCCCGCTAGCCCAACCGTCACCCGCCCCGCCCCGCCGGTCCCACCGCCGCCCGCCCCGCCCCCGCCACCTGCCGCACCCGACCAGCCACACCCCATTCTCCGTACCAGGTCTGGTCGGGTGGTGAACACGCCTGCCCGTTTCCGTGTGTTGCACGTGTCGGTGCCTCCCCCTTGTCCGTGCCGGGTACAAATGTGTGCGTTTCCGCTTGTAAATACTCGTTTCTCTTCCGTGTGACCACATGTGTTCTGTTTCGCCCCGCCCCTCCGGTCCGCGGCTGGGGGGAGGGTATTGTAGTGCCTTCGCTCTGGCTGGGGTCCACCGCCGCTGCGACGGCAGCGCCGCCAACAGGCATACATATGTATTATGTATATATTTAATGTATTTCTTCGCTTTCAGTAATTCTCCATCGCAAATGTTCTTCGTTTAAAATAGCATAGTCTAATATTCATTATCCTCGTAATCTATCATTCGTTTGCACTTCTCTTATAATATGTTCTTTTTCAGGCCGCGTGCTTTTCCATCCTTCTTCCGGCCGCGTCCCTCGTCTCAGACGCACGTGCATGTCGTGAGCTCTTGAAAATATCAGTTAGTAGACGCTACATCCGTATGTGTTTATAACGCTGAACAACGACGAACGTTAGCACACAACGCGCGCTAAATGAGTACGCAACCAATCTTGGGTAGTATTTTATGTGGTACTTAATGTTACTAGAATATTACTAATTTGTGACTTAAAATGAGCAACTGGGACATTGAAGTTGATACTGGCAATATTATTCAATTTGTTGCACAGCTTAGGGGCAAACAGTCTAAAGGGATTTCTGTCGGAATCTCGTTCGAGCAAAAGGCACTATTAGAGGGCCACGGTTTCTGACAAGAGGAACATTCTCCACTTCCAATCGCCATTCCAAGAGACATTGTAACTGTGGTGGTGCTATGCCCTGCTTAAGTTTGTAAACCATGACCATACACTTGTGCCTTATAAGACGCTGAATGGTAACAATGCCTAGCTCCTCAAACCTATGGGAGACCGGTTCAGTATATCCAAGACCGATAATAACTCTGGAAGCCCGCTTTTGCAGTAAAAGCAATCGGTTCAGATGTGTAGGGTATGTAAGCCCCCAGACCGAAGAGCAGTACATCAAGTGAGGGAGGATGAAAGCGTGGTACAGCAATTTGAGCTGCCTAGCATTCAACATTACTTTACCCCTGTATAGAAAACCGATGCCCACTGACAATTTTAGAGCAATGCTATCAATATGAGGCTTGAACGTTAGATTTTCATCAACTATGGCACCTAAAAATTTGACAATTTTCTCCCTATTTATATCTACTTTATTAATTTGAATAGATTGTACAATTTGACCAGCTTTCTTTGAGTATAATTGATAACACGTTTTGTTGACATTAAGACACAATCTGTTGCAGTCAAACCACATCTTAACCTTATCTAGCTCAATATTCATGTCATGAACAAGTGCTGTAATATTTGGGTTTGACATGAACAGATTTGTAGCATCCGCAAATGTAATGGTATGGAAGATATTTGAGACATTTTGAAGATCATTTACATAGATTAAGAAGAGTAATGGACCAAAAACACTACCCTGTGGAACACCACAAATTACAGTTCTCAGATCAGATGTAACTGTACATCCTTTATCATCTGCCAATTTCACTCTTTGTTTCCTCCTGGTTAAGTAACTTTTTATGAGAGTAAGTGCTTGACCCCTTATGCCATACTTTTCAAGTTTGTTAAACAGGATGCAATAGTTAACTGAGTCAAACGCCTTCTTTATATCTAAATAAATTCCTACCACCGACTTGCCTTCATCCATCTCTCCAGAAACAAAGTCCAAAAATTTCAAGGGAGCGTGTTCTGTGGAGTGATTTACGCGGAAACCAAACTGGTTGACACTAAGCAAGTCATGATTTGCAATGAAGCTTAACAACCTTTGTTTGATACATTTTTCAATAACTTTTGAGATTGGTGACCGAACAGAAATTGGCCTATAATTTCCTGCATCATCTTTAGCACCTTTTTTGAAAATAGGTGTGACAGTTGCTATTTTTAATTGATCAGGGAAACAGCCAGTTGCGAAACTGAGGTTAACAATACGGCAGAGTGGACCAAGAATAACCGGTGCAAGTAATTTGAGCACTTGTGAGGACACTGGCTGGATGGATCCACCAGAATCCTTGAGCTCTCGTAGGATTGTGAGAATCGTGTTCTCACTAACTGGATCCAGAAAGCATGTGCCAGGGGTGTTATTGTGTATGAATGATAATGGGTCAATGAAGCTATCGGGGACACTTTCATTAATGCTAGTACCAATAGATGAGAAGAAGTCATTTAGTGCTTCAGCAATGCCTTTCTGATCAGATAGTACTTGCTCCTTGATTTTCAGTTGTTTTATTACACATGATTTACTTTCGCACATACCTATCGCCTCTTTCAAAATTTGACATGCTCTTTTAGGATTGTCTTTATTTTTCACGATTTGCTCCTGGTAGTAATGTCTTTTAGCCTTGCGTAACTCCTTTTGCAAACGGTTCCTGCATTGAGTAAATCTGGCATGGGCCTCATGAGTTTTGTTTTGTAGGTAGCTTTTATTATGTCTAAACCTTTCATTGATTGTTTTAAGTAATTCATGACTGATCCATGGCTTTATTGGCATTGTTTTCCTCTTTTTCTTTTTTATTGGGAAATAGGTATCGATTTCGTATTCAATTGCTTGGCTAAATTGGTCAACAGCATCAGCTGGGTGCACAACTGAATAGATAGTTTCTAGTCTAGATGCAATGCGGTGTCTAAAAGGTTCAACCATTGCTGGCGGAAACTGCCTATTAATGAGCCAAGATGATTGTGTTTTGCTTGTAAAACAAAGGTTACATGCTAAAATAATAGGAAAATGATTAGAAATCAGTGTCTCTACAATCACACCTGAGTGTGCCATTCCTAGGTAATTGGTGAAAATGCAGTCAATCAACGTATTACACGTTCCTGATACTCTAGTAGGTCTACTTACAGTAGGGAAGATGTTTTGGGTCATGAATAGGTCGACAAGCTCCGTAATACTACTTACTTGACTGTACTGAAGTAAATTAGCATTCAAATCTCCATCTATGAAAACCACTCTATTCTCATTCTTCAGCTTTTCTAGAAAAGCATCAATTTCAGGGAAGCACTGAGGTATAGGGCTGTCTGGGGGACGGTAGACACAACCTACTACTATGTTGGTGTAATTATCTACTAATTTCAACAAATATACTCTCTAAAGAGTTATTTACACCACAAATCATCTAATGTGATATTGAGCGAGGAATGGACAAATATGCCAACACCACCGCCGCTCTTACCTATCCTATTCCGACCACAGAAGGTGTAGTTGGGTATATCAATTGGGAGTATATAATCTTTTAGCCAGGTTTCTGATACCAGTATACAAGAATAGGATATACCAGTATGAAATACAAAGCCCTTAAGCTGGTCACCATTTTTGACAAGGCTCCGAGCATTGCAATGCAGCAAGGTGAAGTTCCCTGAGCTTTTGAAGTTGGCACTCTGGGCCGGGATTAAGCTTGGTTTTAGATAACTACAATCATTTAGTGTTGTTTCTCTATGACTTAGCAACTCAAGTTCATTTTCATCTAAATCAAGATTTTTAAATAGGTCAAATTTGTCAGCTATAAGATCTTCAAAAAACATAAAAATAGTTGTATGCTAGCTTTTTGAAGGACTTAGTTTCACACTATCAGGAAGGTACCATAACTCTGGCCAGAGGTACCAAAACGCAAAGGCACCTGCAAAAGCTGCAGGCATTGCCTAAGAAGTCAGTTATGTATGGTTGCTATTCAGTTATCTTCATTGTCAAAAGCAATTAATGCTACCATTTGTTTTACCTTAATCACCCAAAACAATGCATATTAAGCCCAGGTTGATCAGGTCTATTTCGACAGTGACAGTGAGAAGTAGGCAGCTGACAGCTAATCATCAAAATTTTGCACGGTTTACCTCTTTTTCAGGTAGTATACTTTACTAAGAAAAATGACAGATCACTAAAGTTCCACAGAACAGCAGCAGGTGTCAACAGAATGCACAGACAGTGATGGTATGGTTCTGGTATGGATGGAAGGAATGAGTAATGGAAATCCTTGAATCAGTTCACCCCTATGAAATTCCAACTTTCCACCCCACATTGTGGCTTGCCATAACAGCAAATGGGCCCAGGACAAGACACCACCCAGGGCTCCACAAGTCAGAGGTCCCAGTCAATATGATGGGATAGCCAATGACCCAGACAGACCAAGCCCACCACCCAAGAAGGCTGGAACACCAACACCCAGTCCACACACTCTTAGCATGAATTGGTCTAACTCCTGTGTGGTAGTCCTGCACAGAGCCCCCATTGAAAACCGTGGGCACACAGTTACTAGGCACTCATAGTAACTGTGCCAAGCACAGGTGTTACAAAACTCATTCACATAAAACATGCCAGAGCATTCTATCATTCATCTAAAACGTGCAAAACACTCATTCACTCATAAAACATGCCGAAGCATTGGTGCCAAGGCACTCATTCACTCATAAAACATGCCGAAGCACAGGCGCCAAGGCACTCATTCACTCATAAAACATGCCAAAGCACAGGTGCCAAGGCACTCATTCACTCCTTTGTGCAAAGCAGAGGGCGCCACCAGCTCACACCAGGGGCCAAGCACAGGACACCTAGGAGTATCAACAACTGGGGTCAAACCAATCATGTGGTGTGTGTCATGGAGTAAGATGAGCAACCAACCCAAGAGCAGACAAAGCGCACCCGGGTCACAGCCACACAACTGACAGTAGACAATGACATCTCGACATCAAAGCCCACAACAGGACCCATGGGAGATGCACCCATTCCGCACCCCGACACCGCTAAAGCAAGCCACGTGACATCAAATACACAATTAGTGATGTGTGGCTCTGCCTCGATTGCGCCCACCTTGACGGCCAGGCACAATGTATTCCTCCAGATCATGCAGGCGACTGGCAACATGTCCTGTGGGGATATTCCTAATTGTTTGTGACTGAGAGAATCTCTGCTTAGGTATGGTATCATACATGCCAGGAGCACTCAGGGGTGGTGGAAGGTGTAGTTCTCGCTGGTAGCTCTGGCGTGGTGCAGCGTCAATGATTGCATGGTACATGGTATCCTCATCCCAGTCTGGATCTATATGCACATACCTCTGCTCCCTGGAGCCATGCACCATTTACCATTACGTGTATGATAGCTGCCAACAAACCCACTCCTCTTCATCTCTGAGACCTTTTTCACCTGTTTGTCTCTTTTTGCTGTGAGATTTTCCTGAATGATAAGCTGATGGCGCGTCTGTTGAGTCTTTGGGAACCTAGCATCATAGACCTTGGATCTGTCTGCCTGAACCTCAAATTTTACAACTGCTCGTTCATTGTACCGCAGCCTATGGCAAGCTGTGATTTTACCACTTAGTTTGACACCAAGTTTGTTTTGAATTGCCTCTTCCACTACTTTTTTGGTGATCTCTGGGTCCTCAGGTTCACCATGCTCACCTGTACTGGGTTTAGGTAGATCTTTGCCACTGATTACAAGACAGTCTCTATGAGAGTATTGCTCATTGTTATCAATAGTACGCTCAAGATCTGACATCATAGCTTGAAGTTCTTCATTCTCTTCTGACAGCTGGTACCTCTCCTGTTTACCTACTGCCACATCCTCCCTCAATTTACTAATTTCAGCAGTTAACTCAACAAGATGTGATGAAATGGTGCCTTCAACTATGTCCATAATTGCCTCCATGGTACCCCCAGCCAGAATCAGGTACCAACTTCACTTAAATGTATTTTTAAAAAAATGCTCTCAAAGTATGACTCAGCCTTTCTAGTTAACAAACAAGACTGAGGATATTGTAATGAAGATTAAGCCCTGGGACAAAGGCGACGCACCTAACCAAACCAAAAGTTATGTCTAATTTGTAAAGATAGAAAGGGTATAATATCTAAAAAAGGGTAAAATATACTAAGACACTACAAAATATTAAAGTTATTTGATTATTTCCGCAGCCCCCACAACACAATCACACTTACGTCAGTCAGTCCACTGTCAGTCCACTGTCAGGACGAGAGACGGACACGACCGCACGCCACCGTCGTCAGGAACGAAGAACGTCAGGACCTTAGAGGATCCTTCGTCGGCCCTCCGTCGACCTGACAGGATTCTCCGTCGGCTTGAGAGGGTACATGGGGAGTGATGACACAACCTTATCTATACAGACCTTGATACGGCCTTGATCACCTCTTCACTTTTGTAAGAAACATTCCTGTGAATAGCCCCAAGCATTTGAGTGCCTTTTTTCTGACTTTGACGACCTGATCTGATGCTGATAGTTTACTGTTTACCATTACGCTTAGATCCCTTTCACTTTCAATTTGTGTCAACTCCTGTCCGCCCATTTCATACATATTTCTACTGTTCACTCGGCTTACATGCATAATCTTACATTTGCTGAAATTGAATTTCATCTGCCATGTATCTGACCACTCAACTAGCTTATCTAGATCCGATTGTACAACATTCTGGTCGTGTTTCCCCTCCATAACCCTGAAAGTTTTAAGATCGTCTGCAAATTTCAAGACTTCGCTAGCTACACTCTCAATTGTATTTTATTGATTGTATTTCGATTGTATTTCTCGATTTTATCGATCTCGATTGTATTTATTAATATTAAAAACAGCAATGGGCCCAGGACTGAACCTTGTGGGACCCCACTGAGCATATCCTTCCAATCTGATTTGCAACCATTTAGTAAAACTATCTGCTGGCGTCCTGAAAGCCAAAATTATATCCAATCCAGTATCTGGCCATTGATCCCATGACTTTTCAGTTGTAAACAGTCTTTTATGTTGAATTTTATCAAATGCTTTACTAAAATCAAGATATGATATATCAACCTGTTTGTCCTGATCAAAGCTATCAGTTGCAACATCCAAAAACTCTAGAAGATTAGTCGAACAAGAATGATCCTTGCTAAAGCCATGCTGTGAGTCCCTGATGAGTTCATTCTCATCCAGGAATTCAACAACTTTGTCTTTTATGATTGATTCTAGTACTTTGCAGACTAAACAGGTAAGACATGTAAGACATGTAAATAGGTCTGTAATTTTCTACTTTACTCTTATCCCCCTTTTTAAATATAGGAACTACATTTACTCTTTTCCAATCATGTGGAATTTTGGCCTCTGTGGGTGATCTGGAAAATATGATGGCCAATGGAAATTATATCTCTTTCACATTCATTTAAAACCCTAGCATATATTGCATCTGGTCCCTCTGCCTTATTTGGTTTTACCATTTTTAGATTCATCCTATCTAAATCACTACTTATGTTACCCAGCTCTTCCATAGTTGCTTCAGTTACTGGCTGGGGATGAAGTAATCCAATACCACTTTGGTCCTCAATAGTAAACACAGATTTAAACTGATTGCTAAGTAATTCCACTATTTCACTGTCCTTGCTTATGCTTACTGTCACATGATTTGCCCGGTCGTGGCCCGTAACAGCGGATATGAAACCGGGCCCACTAGTCCTGTGTCGAAATTACTTAACGTAGGGAGGTAATTCTTTCACCACAACCCATGTTTAGATCTACTCTACTAATCTGCTATCTCAGTCCAAAACTCTAAGCAACAAGCTTAACTTAACTTAACAAAAAACAAAACTTAAAGGTGAACTATTCCCTTTAAGTGGGCCAATGCTTTTTGAAATGCTACTTATTTTGTAATAACTAAAAACTTCTTACTGTCAGCATTCAATGTCTCGTTAAATCTAATTCCTTAGATCTTTTAGCTGCTCTGACCTTTTTCTTAACTTCATCCTTACTTTTCCGGTAAATTCTCTGATTAGACTAGTGGTGATTCCTTCAAAATCTTAAAAGCAGTTTTTTTTAATTCCCCTTCTAACCTCCGGGGTAAGCCAAGCAGGTTTGTTATTTGTCCTGTTGCGTTTATGTTTAAGGGGTATGTGTCTACTCTGAATTTGTTTTAATCTAGTCTTAAAAGTGATCCAGGCTTCACATGCATCTAATCCTGCTAGCTCATTGTTCCAATCTATCTGTGCGAGTTCATTTCTGATGTTATTAAAGTGGGCTTGATTGAAGTTTGGAACCATAAGAAGGTTATCTTTAGGCCTGACTTCCGATGAGATATTAAATTATATCATATTATGATCGCTGCTACCCAGACCTTCACCAACGGTTAGGTCGCTAACTAGTTATGTTGTCAGAGAAGACAAGGTCTAAAATTGAACAATGTCTAGTTGGTTCAGTGACAAATTGATGCATGAAAAGCTCCTCTTCAAAAATTTGCTTAAACACCATGCACTCATTAGTTTCTTCTCTCCCCTCATATCCTGGTAAGTTAAAGTCTCCCATATGATAATGAGACAATGAGCTCGAAAACTCCTACGAATTTCCTTGCAGATAATTTGGTCTACTTCAGCTTGTGACATCTTCAAAAGATTCTCTGGTCTGTAAAACACTCCTATCCTTAACTTGCCCCTGTTACCTGCACCAATTCTAACATCTATCCAAATTGATTCTACGTTATTTGCTTTCAATAGATCATTAACTCTCGTAGTACAATACAAACTGTTTACATATAAAAATACTCTGCCACCTTGCCGTGATTCTCTGCAGTATGCAACGTAATTCGAAGTCCTGGAGCCTGTCCCCGCAAAATCCTTCACTAACCCATGTGGCTATATATTTGTATTTGCTTACAACAATGAAGGGTAATTTTACCAGCTATATGTTGAAGTAGCTAGATGTCAACGTTTACTTTGTATGGGCTTAAAATCTGTTCTTTTTATGAAGTGTGGCCTCCAGCTGCATAAGCACTGCAATACAGGGACGTGGGAACCGTGGGGCAATGGGGGCAACTCGCCCCCCCCCCCCAACTTGTTAAATGTTCACTCGACTGTATAAGAACGAGGGCATTGCCACCAGAGTTTCGACGGTGGCGCGCAGCGCCGCGAAATTTGGCACAGCTGTTGGGGCATCAATTACCCCCACGTGTTATTTTGGTTAACCTCGAGTCATCTTAGGTTAGGTCACCAGGTCAAGTCAAGTGACCCCACCTCGAAAAGTTTGCGGTCGTGCCACAGACAAGTGATTGACCAAACGGTTTGAAACTCACATGACGTCATCAGGTGATAAGTACCTATAATTCGTATATCTCGATTTTTATTTTTTATCGGTGACCTAAGGTAAGGACCTATTTCGTGACCTCCCCATTATAAGTCAATGGGGACAAATAATTTAAACCACGTGTAAATCCATAGGAAATGGCTACATTTGACTAATTTTCACCAGATCCACCCACTGGCAGATCCAGAACGGTGGTTGGGAGGGGGGGGGGCATGGGTGGTTTGGGGGCCAAATCCCAAAAAGTATCACACAATTCTGAAAACTCATCGGAATTCGCTTGCTTATATGCATTGATAGCTGATTTAAAACAAACTTTCTTTAGTAAAAGTTGCTTAGATTTTCTTCTATATCAGAAAATGTGTCGATTTTGCGCCGATTTCAGGCGGTTTGGGGGGGGGGGATGGGCATGTCCGCTTTGCCCCCCCCCCCCCCTGGATCCGCCAGTGGATCCACCACACTTGTCCCAAATGCAAAGCCCTATGTCACATTTCTGTTCTTTTACCTCTACGAGGTCAACTCATGTGACCGCCCAGGTCACGTATGATTTAGAGCAATGGGGTTTTCACCATTGTATTCGGCTTGTCGAGACAAATCAATTGATGTAAGAGTTTACCTTGACCTGACCTTGACCCATGGATGAGAAATACCTAGATCGGCAATTCGGTGTCAGCGCCTTTGATGTCGGCGACCACGTTCGCCGCCTAGCGGTGGAGGCGCGAAGCTTCGACGTACAGGTGAGCTCCCCGCCAACCGCATCATCTTACGCTTAATTGTTGGGATTGAACCAGTTTTATTTCGAATAGGCTGTTAGTTTGATTGTTTAATGAATGGTTATGGAATATGGATGTGCTCGTGGAGGTAGTATTACCCACTGGCGGTTCGAGTTTGGGTGGGGGGCAAAAATTTCGCTCAGTTTCATAAGCCAGAAGTTGTTGACAAGGGGGGGGGAGGGAGGGAGGAGTAGCGTCGGGTCATCAGCGAGAAGAGAGTCGTTGAGTGGGGGGGGGGGGGGTCGTCATCGTGAAAGGTCGTTGACGGGGGGGGGGGGGGGGGGAGTGGAGTGGCGTCGGGTCTTCAGCGCAAAATAGTCGTTAACCGAGGGGGTCCTAATTATCCCGCGCCCCGCTGGGGTATTCAGCCGAACACGCCCCCTCGTTATCTTCCGATCCAATAACCGCAGCGAGACGCGCAAGACAGCAATAAAAAGCTCTCAATGAGACGCATCTAACGCATACGCGAAACATTCAAAATAAGGTCACATGTCGGGTCACAGCCAGGTCAAGGGTGAAAATCGAGGTATTCGAGTTGAAAGGGCCATACTTTCCATCCAAAGCATTAGATTGCGACTATTCTCGCACAAAGTGCTCTCAAAGGTATAATTCATTTCCCACATAAACGAAAGTGAAATTATAAGCAAAGGTCAAGGTCAGGTCACAAAAGGTCACTATTGGTAAGAAGTCTACGAAAGCCATGCAACACATGTATGGGTTATTTTACACGTATAATTCGATAGTAGGTTGCTATAGGGCCTTGGATAGTAGTACACATTTTTACAACCTGACCCCATATAATGGCCCTCAGGGCTCAGGTCAAGGTCAGGTCACATGGACAAAATTAAATTTATTAATCGAAATAAAAAAGGCATGTTTCTAGACCAATTTTGTCTCAGAAATACAGTGGTGGCATTTATTTGTCTTTATCTGGTTATTAACCCTCGCCCTACGGGAGCTTTTTTTCACCTTCGCCCTACGGGGGGGGTCCTAAAAAGACCCCCCTATTCACTGCCAAACCAAGCAACATAGAGCAACACGGTAAGAACCAACATGTTGCCTGTCATGTTTGGAATCTAACGGTATGCAATTTTTAGGTTTCGGGTCAACGAGTGACCTTCCAGGTCAAGTGAATGACCTCGATCGACCACGTCCAGAACAGCGATTTTGATGTCAGAAACCCTAAAAATGAGAGATTGATAAATGTAAATAAAAAGGCATGTTCCTAGACCAGTTTTGTCTCAGAAATACAGAAAAGGTAATTATTTATTCGTATCTGGTCAAAAAAAGTCAAAGAAGTTATAAACAAAATGACGTCATGAATTTCTTACACTTGAGGAGCCATCACTGAGTCAAAAATAGATATTTCTTTGGAATTTGGTTTGAGTATTGTCCATACTCAGTTCTCTCACATATATTCCGTTTTTTTAACATCTTTGAAAATTTTGATTTCGTGGTGATTTTGCCAATAAAAAAAAGTTTTTGTTCATTTTGGGGGTCAAAAACCCAAAATTGCGCAAATCCGAGATTGCCATTGAAAAGAAAATGACATTTTATATCTTTACTTAATTGCGTTTGCAATTTGCTTCAAAACTTTGTTTTCTACGATTGTTCAAGCATTTATCGTTTTTCCACCAACATCACGTCATCAAAACATCAGCATTTCCCAAATTTCTCAACCAATTTCAAGGAAATTTTTGCAGCATACGTATAATTGGTGTATACTTAGCTACTGAAAATTTCAGCAAGATGCGCTGCATGGAGAAAAAGTCTTTGTAAGTATATGTGACTTTACCCGTCAATGGGCCAACCCGTGGGTGATCTGCTGAATAAATAAATAAATAAAGAAGACGTATAATTGATGCAGCATAAGGTACTTACAGTTTCACGTCGATATATATATATATATATATATATATATATATATATATATATATATATATATATATCATAGTTTTCAAGGTATTCAGAAAATACTGGGGGGGGGGGGGCAGATTCTACTTTAGTCAGATTCAGATTCCGTTTTAAAGCCCTGGCATTTGAAAATCACCCATCCTACACCAGAATAAATACGTTGACCAGGTGCCCTAATCTATTCTCCATCTTAAATTACATAATATGGATGCTGAATACTAGTGGTGTAAGATTCGGAAATTTTCCAAATCATGTCTGATCCAAAGTCCGATTCAATATGACAATGTTGACCGAAAAGTGTCCGATGAGTCCAAGAGTAAAAAATAGTCCAGTTTTTAAAACATCCTATACATGGCAATTAGTGATGTATTTACTTTTTTAGTTCATGTCCATAATTAACTGCACTGCTCAAATAATTGCAATTGCTCATAAGTTGGTTACCTTATTGCTACCCTTCCATAACAAATTCTAGAAATGTGTTCCAAATTCAGTCTATGTCTATTCTGCCTGTTCATTTTAAGTGATTTTGTGCAGACTAGCAACCTAGCAATTTATGGACACAAAGTGGAAAAATGTATCTAACTGCTTGTAAGGTGTAAAACCTTTAAGGTAGACAAATTACATCCATTAAACCATGGATGACTCCAGGAATTCTATGTTCCAGGAATTCTATGTTCCATTAACCACAAAAATGAATTATTTGTAGAAAAATTGAAACACCCAAGTACGACAAATATGAAAAATTATAACCAATTCCGCAATTGTCTTAACAAGACAATCACAAATGCAAAGAAACTTCACTATCAAAATGAATTTTCTAAATACCAACACAATCCTAAGAAGACCTGGAAGACTCTTCACCTGCTCCTAAGACAAACAAACACAATGACATTCCTTGTAAAATGGTTAATGATGCAGGGGAAGAGCTAAATGAAGCAAAATCAATATCAGAAGGATTCAATAATTTCTTTACTGGGGTAGGAGCAAGGCTTAAACAAAAAATAAAGAAGAATAACATTGAAATGAAAAATTAACATTGACTTGAATTTGTACATGCTACACCAGCCCAAAATATGACATTATCTTAAATAAATGATAATGATGTTGAACAAATCATATTTCAGCTTAAAGATGTGGGTGCGAGTATAGATGAAATCAACTCTAAGATATTTAAAAACTCATATACCAATTTTGTCCAAACTAACCCACTTCTTTAATTTATGTCTGTCAACTGGCACATTCCCAAAAGCATTAAAGGTAGCTGTAGTTAAACCAATTTTCAAAAGTGGAGATAGTCACTTATTATCCAATTATCGTCCCATTAGCATATTACCGTTCATATACAAATATTAGAAAAGATCATATATTATCAACTATTAAAGGAAATAGTTCACCTACGGAATTTTTTTTCAGAACACGATTTTATTATATTTTTTAATACAGTTTTTTTTTTTTTTTAAATGGTCCTACATCGCGCCAATTCAGGACAGAAAGTTGTAAATTATTGATTTTATGGTGTGCGTTATTGGTCTGCGCATGCTCCATGGCAGTGCTGGCACTTTCAGACGGTACGGTACATCATATATGCGCCGTATTCCTTCGCCAAAAAGTCAAATATCTTCGTCTGGAGAGTCTTTTCAGCCAAGAAAAGTTGCAGATAGGGATTTCTCAACACGGGCTACAAAACTGCTATTTCAGTTCAAAACCCATGTTGAAGGTGGACTATTTCCTTTAACATACATTACATGTAATAACCTCCTCGCAGACAGACAGTTTGGTTTTCGAAGTAAGCATTCAACTTACATGCTCATCATGCTGATTCAGGATTTCATCACTAATGCTTTTGAAAACAACGAATATATAGTTGGAATTTACCTAGATTTATGCAAAGCATTCGATACAGTTGACCAAGATGTGCTACTTGAGAAACTAAACAAATATGGTGTTAAAGGAAGTGCACTTCAAATCATCAAATCATATCTTACAGAACGCACACAGACTGTCTGTTGATGGGGTCAAGGCCAATTTAAGAAATATTAATATAGGAGTGCCTCAGGGCTCAATTCTTGGTCCTCTTCTGTTTATCATGTACATAAATGACCTAGTTAATCTTGATATAGGATGTCAGTATTTTATTTATGCAGATACTGCAATATTTTTCGAGCATCATAATCCAGAATCACTACAGAACATAATAAACATAGCTTTGCCAAAAATATCACAGTGGCTGGAAGCTAACTACCTTACATTAAACACCTCAAAGACCTTGCTTCAAATATATGCAAAACGTAAAGATAATATCACAATAAATGTCCATATGGATGGTGTTGCTATCAAACAAATAAAAACAGTTAAATATCTTGGGGTCCTCATTAACTCTGACATGAAGTTTGCATCTCACATAAACTGCATTACAAATATAATTAGCAGAAATATAGGAATGATTGCCAGAACTAGACAATACGTTACACAAAGACAACTCCTGCAGCTATATAATTCACTGATTTTTCCTTATATAAACTATTGCTGCTTCATTTGGGGCTCAAACTATGGAAGTCAAATCCATAAATTGTTAATATTGCAAAAGAGATCCATGAGAATAATTGAAGGCATTTTCCCCCCACAAAGTGCAAATCCAATTTTCAAGAAATACAATATACTTAAAGTTCATGAAATAGCACACTTGCAAATGCTTCTAATTATGCATAGGTATCTATTGAATGAACTACCAGCAGCAGTAAGATATCTCATTCAACCATCACCACTACCTCACCATCATACAAGACAAGTTAATCACTTTCAAAACAACTTTTCAACAAAGAATTATAGACTATTTACATTTGCATGAATGGGACCTAAATTATGGAACAATATAATATCAAGGAACTTTGCCATACGTCCCACGCTCAAAACTTACATTTAAAAGTACTTAAGAAGTTACTTCCTGCACAGAATCTAGTGATTAGTGCCATTCACTACTCAAATACATAATATGTAGAACAACATAATAGTACCTATACATAATATTACAACAACAAAATAGTATACATAATAATACAACAACATTATGGTATGGCATTGTTTTTTTAAATAATTTTTATTAAATTTGTGATACATTATGGTATGGCAGCATATATGGTTATATATGATTACTTATAATTATATATGATCGTGTATGAGTACTGTGTATATGTATATGTGTGCGTCTATGAGTACTGTGTATATGTGTGCGTGTGTGTGTGTGTGTGTATATGTGTATGTGTATATGTTTATGTGTGTATATGTGTATGTGGATATGTGTATGTGGATATGTGTATGTGTATATGTGTATGTGTGTATGTGTATATGTGTATGTGTATATGTGTATGTATATATGTGTATGTGTGTATGTGTATGTGTATATGTGTATGTGTATAGGTGTATGTGTATAGGTGTATGTGTGTATGTGTATGTGTATATGTGTATGTGTGTGTGTGTATGTGTATATGTGTATGTGTATGTGTATGTGTATGTGTATATGTGTATGTGTATATGTGTATATGTGTATGTGTGTATGTGTATATGTGTATATGTGTATGTGTATATGTGTATGTGTATATGTGTATGTGTATGTATGTGTATGTGTGTGTATGTATGTTGTATGTATGTATATGTGTATGTGTATATGTGTATATGTGTATGTGTATGTGTATGTGTGTATGTGTATGTGTGTATGTGTATGTGTATATGTATATGTGTATATGTATATGTATATGTATATGTATATGTGTATGTGTATGTGTATGTGTATATGTGCATGTGTATATGTGTACCCATTCAATGGCGCTGGTTTCAGGGACCCTACTCGGCAACAAGCTACGCTTAGCTGAGTGGGGTTCACGAAGAACCAGCAAGAAATGCTAGAAAATTGACCAGACTTTGTCCTCCGCCCTGTATGACCGATATCCCCTTTATAACAGCGTGAATGAATATGGAATCCTGGGGCGTAGCTGGGGGGCAGTTATTTGCTGTTTTCAGCAATGACTACTTTCCGTCTTCTTTAATATCACCACATCTAACACCCGAACTACCTCTCCTCATATGTTTTTTATGTTTGTTTCCATTTCTTAGCTGGGAGTGCCGCGACATTTTCTCTTTTGTTCTCTGGTGTTAAAGGAAATAGTTCACCTTCAACATGGGATTTTGAACTGAAATAACAGTTGTGTAGCCCGTGTTGAGAAATCCTTATCTGCAACTTTTCTTGGCCGAAAAGACTCTCCAGCCGAAGATATTTGACTTTTTGGCGAAGGAATGCGGCGCATATATGATATACTGTACCGTCTGAGAGTGCCAGCACTGCACGGAGCATGCGCAGACCAATATCGCACACCATAACATTAATAATGTACGACCTTCTGTCCTGAATTGGCGCGATGTACGACCATTTTTGAAAAGAAAAAAAGAAACTGTATTAAAAAATATAATAAAATCGTGTTCTGAAAATTTTCCGAAGGTGAACTATTTCCTTTAATGGAAGGTGTCGTGCGTCGTTGGGATCGAGGGTGGGGGCACTCCTGGTCACCTATTAATGGGTGGCGGTTAGAAGAAAAAAATGCGTGAATTGTCATCTATATGCCTTGACCGAAAATTGTCCGAAATATCTATGGCTGACCGACCGAAGTCCAAATCGGAATCGGACTATTTTCGGACGTCAAAAAAAAATTGGACTCCGATTTACATCACTACTGAATGCTTCCTTTATAGGTCATACGAGAGTGACAAGAGACCAAATACTCAGTATTGTTGGATCCAATAATTGAAATGACGATACACATTCCCATATTATTAAAGAACCAATGCATTTACAGCAACTACACGTACACCATAATGATCCTTACCTTCCAAGGATTCTATACGCCGCCAATATTTTTATCTGACCAAAATAACTTAACTGCACTTTCAAAAGAAAAGCCTCGGGACACAAACTATTCGCGTCCCGCCGCCATTACGGCGGGACGCGAATAGTTTATAGGGCGGAACGCGAATAGCGAATAGAACCATAACAAACATTCGCCGCTCGGAGCCGGGCACCTGCATATCGATTCGCGCGTGCGCAATAGGAAATGTGGTCGCATTTGTCGCTGAGTGGCCGATCCAGGTATTTCTCATCCATGACTTGACCTGACCGCCAATTTTTGGATGTGACCTAACTAGGTCACCCAATATATCATTCGATGCGACTCGACGAGACAAACACAATGGTGAAATCGGTTTTACCTTATCGTGCTTCTGTCAAAAGTTATTCCTTAAAACCAATTCGGCATATTTTTTTTAGAATGTTCCAAATTAAATGGCTTCTGATGACCTAACTATTGACCTTAGGTCAATTCTGATGAACCTTAGTTACAGCAAATTCAATTATCTTTCGATCACTTTTTTCCGTGCGTCTCTCTTGTATTATCGAGATATAGACGGTTTTATCAAGGACACTCATATATAGCCGAAATTTGACCTCTGGTGACCTCAATATTGACTTGACCTAAAAACGACCTAATTACTTTCGATAGAGATTGTCTCGAGATATGGCCGTCTTCCGCTTGTCGCTACATTGCGTGTGTTTTTATAGATATTACGGGGGAGGGAGCGGAAATCTCCCCCTCCCCCCCCCCCCCCCCCCCCCCGCTGGCAGTTCGTGGTTGGCGCGAACCCCCGGCAGTGCGTGTGTTAATGGACCTTAATTCGGCAACAGTTAACTAACAAGAAAAATAACTATCTAACTAACTAACTTATATATAAGTAGATGCAACAAATATCTGAAAAATGCGTGTGTTCTAATGCATTGGTTTGCCAGCATTTGCTTGAGTACGACCGTATAACGATAAATTCATAACAATGTACCCGAAACATTGATCATAACACCGTAACATACGGCATAGCATAACTCGGTCGAAGCCATGTATGGTACTCGTACCAAATGTATGCTAAATGCATGATTTTGCCATGGTCAACTTGGTGCGAGCCCGGCACATCACCTAGCCAGCTACCTCAGGTTCGGGAGTCAGTCAAGCCCGCCGGTTCTGGATTCAGGCACGGTGAAAGCTCCAGTTCCGCTTCTCCGACTTCGTGCGGCCCTAGCCCTGTCGCTCCTTCATGCTTACCAGCTATTCTCTCGTTTTTCTTCTTCTTAGGCGACCCATTTCCTTATATGATATTGATACCCATTTCCTTAAGCCTATGACATACTAGTGGCAATAAGCAGCATTGGGTATGGAAAAGAGCGGTACACGTTGCTTCTCTGCATTCTTATCCCTCGCCCTACAGCCCCTACAGCCTGACAGCCCCCTGAGGGTTTTCTTGAATATATTTTGACACATGTGGCGCATCTTGCTGACATTTTCAGCAGCTAAGTTTACAACAATCATACGTATGCTGTATTTTTTTTTAATTGGTCAGGAATTTTGGGGGAAAATCATGTTTTGATGACGTCATGTTGGTGGAAAAACGATAAATATTTGAAAAATCGTAGAAAACAGAGTTGTAAAGCAAATTGCAAACGCAATTTACCAAAGATACAAAATGGCATGCTCTTTAAAATGGCAATCTCGGATTTCCAAAAAAATTGGGTTTTTGACTCCTAAAATTTAAAAAAAAAACTTTTTTTTAATCGCCACAAAATAAAAATCTCAAAGATGTTAGAAAAACCGGAATATATGTCTGAGAACTGAGTATGGACAATACCCAAACCAAATTCCAAAGCAATATCTCTATTTTTGACTGAGTGATGGCTCTCGAAGTTTAAGAAACTCATGACGTCATTTTGTTAAAATAACTGTGTTGACTTTTTTTTTACAAGATACGAGCAAATAATTACCTTTTTCTGTATTTCTGAGACAAAACTGGTCTAGGAACATGCCTTTTTATTTACATTGATCAATTTCTAATTTTGAGGTTTTCTGACGAGCAAAATCGCTGTTCTGGACGTGGTCGAGCCGAGGTCATTCACTTGACGTGGAAGGTCACCCGTTGACCTGAAATCTAAAAATCGCATACTGTTAGATTATTCTCATGACAGGCAACATGCTTGTTCTTGCCGCATTGATCTAAGTTGCTTGGTTCGGAAGTTAACAGGGGGCCTGTCAGCCCCCCCCCCCTCCCGTAGGGCGAAGGTGAAAAAAGCTCCCGTAGGGCGAGGGTTAAGTTTTGCCCTAGTATTGCCAAGAAGTTCCCACGCCCCTGCTGCAGTACCCTTTAAGATGTTGATGAGGTGAAGTCTGATGAGGCCATCCTGATCACAAGCATTTTAACTATATATTTATTTAGGTATCTATTTTATTGCCCCTATTCCATCTCCCACCTTTTCAATATTGTTTTTTCACTTCCCATCAGTACATCTGTTCATCCACATAGGTAGCTCAGTTGTACAGTACAGTACTCGGTTCCTCAGGCCGACCGAGGTCACCCTCAGGCAGATCGAAGCCTCCCTCAAGCAGATCAAGCCTCCCTCAAGCAGATGGAAGACTCCCTCAAGCAGATCGAAGCCTCCCTCAAGCAGATCGAGGCCTCCATCAAGCATATCGAAGCCTCCCTCAAGCAGAACGAGGTCCCCATCAGGCACACGGAGGGCTCTCTTAGGCTGATCGAGGGATCCCTCAGGCCGACCGAGGACCCCTCAGCCCAACTGAGGGTCCTTCAGGAACGACCTAGGACCAACCGAGAGTCCCTCAGGCCGACCGAGGGCACCCTCAGGCCGATCGAAGGCTCTCTCGAGCTCACTGAGGGCCCTCGGGTCGACCGAGGGGACTCTCTGGCCGGCCGAAAGCCATCTAAGGCCGATCGAGGGCCACACGGCGAGACCCTCAGGCCCCCTCAGGCCCACCGATGGCTACCTCAGGTCAATTGAAGGCCCCTCAGGCGGCCAATCGAGTGCCCCTCAGTTCGACCGAGGCCCCTGAGGCCGGTCGAACTGAACTGACGTTCCAGGAGGGGGTCAATGTCATTGTCCCCTTGGTCCCCTTCTTGGCTACACCCATGGTGTCACCTGGGTGCTGAGAGATTTTAACTGTCATTGCTGGATTTATACCATACCGCATGGTTATGTTTGACATCTAGCCTTCATGCCATGAGTTATGTATCCAAATGATGTTATCAAGCCTGTTTTCCTGCAAATTAGTGGAAACTGTAGCCTGTTTGATTGTCTTCAGTCTTCACTGATCTCCAATTGTTTTTCCAGGTATTTTGAATCCAGTTGAGAACTTGCATTTAATCCAGTTGAGAACAATGCCAGTAGACAGCAAGAGGAACCCACGCCCGGATAGTTCACTGTCATACCAGCAGTTTGTTGATCCAGAAGATGAACCTAAACTGTCACTCGGTGACGGTCGCACACATGGAAGGAAAGCAGATGAACTCAGGCCACTTTGTAAGTTATGCTATACCACAATTAACTGTAGCTTTGTTGCGCTTGTGGTGTCGTATTTGAGTGCTGCTCTGTTGTCTCCTTAGTCTGGTGCTGATGGCATGGCAAGGATATCAATGGCATATTTTATTGGATACTGGATAGCTGAAAGTTATATCAATAAGTAAACAATCTAAGATAGGCAAGTATTGTTTTCTTCAATGAAACATTGATGCCAGCATATATCCTTAACATAGGGACAGGATGAAACTATTTCATGCTTCCCCCAATTCCACGTCAGTTTCTTTCCTTGCTTAGAGTCACTGATGTCGTAGTATCAGGGCTTAACGACGATGTAACTGCCGTCATTTATCGTCGGGGCCTTAAGCCAACCCCAGCGGGCGAACCGAATGACCTCGCCAGTAGCCAGACTCGAACCCGGAACCCACGAATTTCGAGCCCAACGCTCTACCAACTGAGCCACCCGCACCCCTCAGAATCACTGAACGTATACCTGTTGCCGCCGACAGACCTGCGCCTGGGCACGACGCTGCATGCGCAGGGTTCGTGCTACCTGGAGCTGGGCTCCACCAAGGTGACTGCAGCCGTGTACGGCCCTCGCGAGGTGGCGCGCCGCTCCGAGTTCAGCACCACCGGCCAGCTGAGCTGTGAGCTCAAGTTCGCACCGTTCTCCTGCCGCCGCAGACGAGGCTACATCCCTGATGACCAGGAGCGGGAGCTGAGTCAGACGCTACGCACCGCCGTCCAGCCGGCCGTCTGTCTGGTGAGCAGACTTGTAAACGATTCATTTGTTAATTAATTGATTCATCAGTGATCCCTGTGAAACCTTTATGATTCGATTCTGATTCAGATTACCATTCTGCGTAAAGTGAATCGATTAAAGGGATATTGCCACCTCGCGGGCCAATATGGAGTTTTTGATATGTATCGGTCGATTAAGCTTGTCCGATTTCACCTGCAAAATTTGGGTCCCGAAACTCCCCCCCCCCCCCCCCATTAGATCAAAAAAGACATTTGCACCTCTCATGCTTGGCACACATTCCTAACATTGGAGTCGCCTCATCACTATTTATAATCACTTCTTTGCGGACTATTATTTTCTTTTAAATGTTGCAAACTCAACATCACCATTCCGTCAGTGAACTTGAAAATTAAATAGCGTATGCAGTTAATTATATTTTTAACAACCTTAGCCTCTTTCATAATAAAACAGCAAGAATTGCTATGGCTCGACTTTGGGACCGTAGGAGATTTGTGACCTATACCACAGACAGACTTTTCAAGATCAAGTATCGGCGAATTCGGACGCTTCGGCTTTGGGCGGGCACCAATTCCACAGCCAAACTGGATGAGAGCGGCCATCATTAATCTAGTACTGAGCACAGCTGGGACCAACGTTTTGGAGTCTGAAATAAATACAAAATGCTTTGCCGATACACTGCTTTTGGTGTTGCAGGAGCAAGTTTGAGCTTGAGCATACATGATTGTTGATCCCCACCATTCATTTAAGTTGCTTTTTAGAAATCCTCCGGAGGTGGCAATATCCCTTTAACCCTATTTGTAACAGGCTCCTGTCTACCCCTATTTGTAACAGGGGGGCGGATTCCCCCCCCCCCCGTAGATCTCGAGATCTACCGTCCGATTTTCACAAATGAAACTGAGTCTGGTTCCTCTTAACGCGATCTACATTTCTAAAAACAATCGCAATTGTTGATGGGGGGCAACAGGGGGGGGGGGGCAAAAACTACCAATTTTATTGGTATATGTGATCCCACACAGCTGTCATGTTTAGCAACGGATTTTAACGAAACCAATGGGAATCGATAGAGATTGAATTGGAGATTGCTATATGGCGGTGACTTTTGAAAATTCAAAAATCATAGGCGTGTGTAGGTCACTCAATATGGGGGTGAAGTAAATGCGTAATCAAACTATTTTTTTTAATACATGAAATGGTATGTTATTGTGACATTAGACAAAACAGTTATAAGTCATATTGTTGCCATAGGCAGTACCAGGTTAGTGAAAAGGGGAGGTCAAATAGGAACAAAATATTAACCGCAGGCAAGTTGCTACCCAGCACTATAAATAAGTTACAGATCGTAGATAGTTCCTTTTTGCATGTTGTACTTCATCAAGGCGTATCCAGGATCCAAACTGGGGAGGCGCAAGACCTTTTGATAAGTATATTATCCGCTATTATGATACCAACTAGTCAACAGCAACTATTTCACTTACAACTTCAATTCACATTGCTTACCCCCTTTTTATCCTACCTGGACTCTTTTTTCTCTCTTTTTTTAAATAAATTTAGTCCGAATGTTTTGTGTGGATGGATTTCCGAGGTCAGGACCCACGCTAAGCAGAGCTTGTTGCGCAGGTCCTGATCTCACCACCCGGTCGCGCAATTCCTGTTGGCCGGCAGAATTTAGAGACGAAAGTTTTACGTGCCCGACATACCTGGACACGGTCCGCCCCGCTCACTGACGTCACCTGACCTTGAGTGCGACCGCTGCCACCGGCCGCAGGTCATCCCAGTCAGGAGCAAATAGCGAGCGCCGAAGCGACTCGAACCCGGGCTGCCACTACCGGGATAGGTCAGAAGTCCAGCGCTCTCCCACTGAGCTACCGGGGCGAAAGTCGATATCGTTTTTTTTCGCCTATTTTCTCGCCTATTTTCTCGCCTATTTTCTTATAATCGTTCGTATGTGGTGCGTGTTTCATCCGAAAACTGCAGTATGTTATGTCATTGTAGGTCCATGCATCTTAGTTTCCTTGCAGTAATCACGGTTCGTTAAAAGGTGTCGGAGGGCTCAAAAGATGAGTCATGCCATTCGAAAGCTTATCTCATGAGGATCTCAGATCTATTTGGTTTAATTTGTCGAGTGCTTTTTTTGTAAATGCAATTTTTGTCGAAATCTCGGAACTTTTCGGATGACCGATGCACCGTTTACGTTAGGGCAAAGAGGCTGGCAAATGGCATATGTGCAAACTCGTTACAGCCTGTAGAACAACCTCCAACTAATAGTTGAACTTCATGCTGTTGATATAAGCAACAATCACCAGCGATAGTGAATCGCCCCCAATAGCTGCCGTACTGCTCACCTCTCTCGTTCCTGTGAACGCCTGATCGACCATCGCGACCCGCCCGCGCAGCGCCGGCCGCCGCCGACCCCCTCTACGGAACTGTGTTGGCAAAACTTGGGCGAACCTTGCGTTGGAATGTTAAATTTCGAGTTCAGATGGTCGGCCAAGTCCTCCACAAAGACATGGAACGAGGCCCAGTAGAGTCCAAGCCCAGGAAAGGGTATACATTATCATGAGTTTCCGAGTATTTTGCATTATTTAGCCTTTAACCCGCGAGCGTGATGTCACGCTCCCGTTCGGGGCGCGCCGCCAGAGACTACCGACCCAGAGGAATGCGACCTTAAACACAAGAGTTCACATCACCTTTAAAAACTCATCATTCACAGGCGATTTAAACGTTCTGGCAAATGTGATGATGAGGCAATATGCTTACATTTTCCGCACCAGTCATTAGTCAGTCGGCCCACAGCGCACAGTGGGCGTAAAAGAGGATTTAGCCTCGCGAAACCTATTAACCCCTATAACTTTTTACCTTACAACATGCATCAACCAGTAAAACATCATTAGAAAGCCAATTAATCAAGGAATACATTACGTTAAATAGCGGACATGTTGCAGGGTTTTGTAATTGCTTGCAAGTTGCAATATAGAACATTAGGGTTAAAATTTGGATCTCCTCGGATCTCTGGAATTGCTGGACCGATTTTACCAATTTAAACGGCATTCGATGTCCCTTGAAAATGTGTGTGGGGGGGGGGGGGGGAAACCTAATATTGTTGAGCTCGGGGGTCACCGATGACGTCACAGGTCACGCCAAAGACACAATGTTTGACCGTGTCATAAAGGTCTCGGTGGATGGAATTGTCGCGCAAAATTGCGATAACGCATAACACTTCTAAGTGCCATTCTAAGCTTTTTATGACCTTGGGTCAGGTCAAGGTCATCCGAGGTCACGAGGTCAAACTGCCGATTACGGTCATTAGGCGTTGTAATACATGTTTATGGGTTCGTTTTTCGTTTCGAACCCGAAACAAATGACCCTATAACATTGTTTATTCCATAGAAATAGAAGTAAAAATCAAAAACGTAAATGCATTTGTTATGCATGGTAATGCTGTGATAGGTGGTCAATTTTGGTCTTTGAAAGGTCATAAGTAAGGTATTTTTGACGATATCGACTTCAAATTTGGTACTCATATTCACTGGACACATCTCGATCATATATATTCCAGTGTTGGATAACTGATTTGTTTGGAAAATTTTGCAAAAACAATATTTTTGGGGTCTTTGGATTGATCAAACTTTTTAATTTCAATAAAACTCGAAAATCGAGATGGCAGTTTGATAGCCATGTATATATTCAGTGATCTGGTATATGATAATTGAATTTGTCTTAAAAATTGTACTTTTGACAGCGTATTTTGCAAACCTTTATTTTTCAACAAAAACCGCAGAACATGACGTCACTCTGACGTCATTCCCGGTCGACCTATCATAAGCTTATCTTTTTCCTTCAACAAACATGTGTAAAATTGATGTGAGAGAGGGTACTGAAAGTTTGGTGACGATAACGGTGTTGGTTTAAGAGATATCGCAAAATAACGGGAGAGAGGAATAGCCCCCCTCCCCCTCCCCAATTAACTCGCGGGTTAATATAATTTTGCAACACTAATCATTTGAATAGCGTGCAATAATGAGGTTTTTGAGGTATCCAGAAAACGTTTTCGGCAGCGTTCAAAACGTTTTGCTTGTTTGCTGACTGGCCTTTGCTGACTGGTTTAATGTTTGCACTTTGTTATGTTTATGTTTGTTTGCCATGTTGAAAGATCGTACATTTTCAAATAAATTGTGCAAATTTGCCATCATAAATGTATTCCTGCTTTGAATTAGGGTTAGGCTTTTCCACATCAGGGAAATATGGTACCAGATGTGGTCAGAACTTGAAAGATAAGTATCTGTTGTAGAACTTGGGGCACGACTCTAATGGCTATCCCAAATAGATAACCCAACATTTTGCTCTTGGTGTATCCTCAGGGTGTACAAGACAAATACATGAAATTAGTACATATCTGCTACAAGCTCAACTGCTAAATGCGCAATGCATTGTACCATATTGTATATTGGTCTTCCGAGTGCCAATGGTCTCAGAGCTTGGACAAAAGTCATTTTTTGCCATGTCCTTAGATAATTGATGCTTCGGATGACGTACATTTCACCCTATTTATTATTTACGCATGTATACTTCAAACGAAACCTAGGTATATTTGACAACTCGGTTCCGGTAAGCTTGGACACAAGTCATTTTTTGCCATGTCCTTAGATAAATGATGTTTCGGCAGACGTACATTTCACCCTATTTATTATTTACGCATGTATACTTTATGGGACTATTCCAGGTAGAGGTAGACCTTGTTCATGAACCTTACATTTATTTAATTCTTCACACATTTCACAGCACTGACGAGTTACAGCTAGTCACTATCACTGCTGCTGTGACGCTCTGCTGTGATGCTGTGCCAGTCTGTCCACCAACCAATGAGGACGCTTCTGAGTCCGCTGTAGTTTGGAGGTGCTTTTATATCATCGTTGAAATACAAACCTTCAAATGCGAGCTTAGATCATATACCATGCGCTGGGTTCCTACACCCGGGCGCTCAAGTAAATACGGAAACTTCTTGCAAAATGTTACATAAAAGGCTGAGGCGCAAGTTTGAGCAACTTTTTCGAGCTTGACCCGTTATATAAGATCCCAGTGCACATCCTGCTGCTAGTTTTGATTCGCTACCTGATGATACTTATGATATCGGCACTATCGAATTTAATTATATTAATTTTAGGCATCAACAGAGATAAGGCGATATATTTAATATTTATTTGGCTTATTTATTTGCTCAATCTTCTAGATCTAACTATCATATGCACGACAACATATCATTACATCACACTATAACACACTAGGTGCGGAAAATGCAAGCATATTGCCTCATCACATTTGCCAGAACGTTTAAATCGCCTGTGAATGATGAGTTTTTAAAGGTGATGTGAACTCTTGTGTTTAAGGTCGCATTCCTCTACGAAAAAACCATCGAATGATCAAATCAATGTGATATTGGTGATCAATGGACATTTTGCAGTCGATTGATATACATTTTGTTATCACACTCGGTAATTTATTTTTTGGAGTTCCGCGAGGCTAGACCGGCCGGAACGCCCACTGTGGGCCGGGCGGCGGTGGTGTGTCAGCGCGCCGCGTCAACCGGTAGCCCCGCCCAGCACGCCGAGTGCGTACGGCCTCTAGCAGCGCGCCCCGAAGGGAGCGTTACACCACGCTGGTTAGAGGCTAAATAATACAAAATACCCGGAAACTCATTATAATTTATGCCCTATGCTTGGTCTCTGCTGGGCCTCGCTCCACGTCTTCGTGGAGGACTGGACCGACCATCTCAACTCGAAATTTAACATTCCAACGCAAGGTTCATCCAAAATTTGCCAAAACACAGTTCCGTAGAGGGCTGCGGCCAGCGCTGCGCGGGCGGGTCGCGAAGGTCGATCAGGCGTTCACGGGAGCGAGAGAGGTGAGCCGTACGGCAACTATTGGGGGCGATTCACTATCGGTGGTGATTGTTACTTATATCAACAGCATGAGGTTCAGCTATCAGTTGGAGGTTGGTATGTAACGAGTTTGCACATATATCATTTGCCAGCCTCTTTTCCCTAACGTAAGCGGTAGCATCGGGCATCCGAAAAGTTGCGAGATTTCGCCAAAAATAGCATTTTCAAAAAAAGCCCTCTACAGATTAAACAAAAATACAGATCTAAGATCTTCATGAGGTAGGCTTTCGAATGGCATGACTCATCTTTTGAGCCCTCCGACACCTAACGAACCGTGTAATATGACCCCTTTCTTCCATTACTGAGCGCGCCTCTGAAAAAAAATGACTTTATTCCCTCTCCTGGCCTCATATGTGCATATATCATTATAAGCTAACCGTCTATTGCGCCGTAATCGCTGGTATATCGTCATCACCATGCCAGTCACCCACCCCCCTTTGCATGTGCCTGAACACGCCCCTGCAACTCTATATGTAATAAATTATGCAAATAATGGAAGGAGAAGCTATCTTTTATATCTTGATAGCTATAAATACTTTTTACATCGCTATATTGGCTTCCCGCCAAGCATTGAATACTTCCTGGACCCCCCCCCCCCCCCTTGCAAGCCCCTGAAACCGCCTCTGCCATGCAATTTGTTATGATATTTCATTAACATCAACTAATTTGCACTTGTTGCAATCACCGTAAACCGATGTAACTTCTTCATACTTGAGGTAGTTCCAATTATCATGGAAGAAACCGTGAAGATCGCATTTCCGTATTATCGCCAAATGTCGACGCCGAACCTTCCCAAAACCGTTCCCTGGAACCGCCTCTGTTCAGGTTAAGAACTCAATTTTGACTCCATATATGAAAATATATTTTCCAAAATTGCATGGGCCTGCTCGCAGCCGTTCTGGAGATATCTGTGAACAACATGAGGGGGGGCGGGCGGAATCCGCCCTCCCCCCCCCCCCCCCCCCTGTTACAAATAGGTTAAAGGGACTATCCCACCTTAACATTATATTTGAGTTGAGATAGCCATTTCAATGGCTTGGCATTGCAATTAAGTATGTAGCAGTTGAAACAACCACAATGATCTAATCAAAAAGATGTTAGAGTTTGATTTTGGCATCTGTAAAAATAAGGCCCTTGTGTATTTGAATAGGGCCTCTAAACCGACAGCGTCGTCTCTCTTTACCCAACTGGTAATGATAGTCGACTTGTTTTAAGGTGAACCTTGGAGATATTTGCTACGTTTCAATGGTTTGGTAGTAGGTTTGTTTTGTATTCAAAGCGCCAGAATTGTCTCGAAATAATGGTGTCCATGCTTTGACAGCGTAAAGGATTTCTGTTTAGCTCTAGAGCTCAATATGACGTCATCAACCCAAATATTAAAACTTAACTTTTTTTATTAAATTGAGCGCTGTTTGCGAGAAACAAATGTCATAATCGTGTTCGGCAGCAATTACTGCATATTGTGCACCACAAGCGGCGTACATTTGACAACTTTTGGGAAGGTGGGACAGTCCCTTTAACCAGTGATTCACGGCTCAGCGCAATAATTCATCTCTGATTCGGATGCATGGGCCACGTGTAATTCTAGACAGATAGTGCACTCGTAACTTACCTTACACAATTTACGTTGAGATTTACCCATGCTAAATCTCAATAGGAATTGGCAAAGGCCTTGAAATGGCTTCAACATCTGCCAAAAGATAGCTACGTAGGTTGCAGATGCCAGCAACAGTCAAACGTTGGATGCTATTCCAATTTCTTATCCAGCATATGAAGATAATAGTTTCCCAAATTAATGATAGCTTGGCCTCTGCCATGCAAGTGAGCATGTGAGTATGCAAGTGAGTTTGCTATTTCAATTTCCAACAAGTTTTGCATAAGATTGGTTGAGATGTCTTAGTTGTTCTGTCTGACCTTAACATTACATTGTGTTCAATGTTATGCTCTGCAGTCTTCTCCCAGTTAATTATGATCTCGGTCGATACGCAGGTATAGATATGAAAGCATAAATCAGGCATCATCAATGCTCTGTTGGCAGGGTTTCATCAACTACCAATAGTGCCTGCCTAGTTAGGTACCTACTTCGTACAATATGAAACTCATATTTTGTATTCGTACAATCGGTTTGAATCGATTAATTTGGTGATTCTACGCAGCGCCAATGATTCAACTCATGATTTTCATTGATGTGTGCGTAAAATAAATCGATTCACCGGTGATTCTTCGTCAAATGATGTGATTCTTGAATCGTTAGTTGATTCACCGTGAATCGTTTACAAGTCTGCTGGTGAGTAGATGAGCCGGCGGTGCTGAGCGCGATGGGCCATCTGTCTGGTAAGGGGATCAAGAGACCACTCTGCCAGACACGGGCTAAATAACTGTGACTGTACTTTCCTAGTTAGAGGCCATTGCAGATGGATACTCGTTATATTTGCGATTGATGACCTGGTAATTGTGATCAGGACACGACTCGTCAGATACTGACTAAACCAATGTAACGTGCCTTCGTATTTTGCGGCTATTTTACATGGATAATGGCTACATTTGTGACTGTCGTGTGTCAGGTTAGACAAATGTTTGCCGATGCCAGCAACTGCATAGCATTCGGCATAGTATGCGGCCTATGCCGTACAGCATATCATTCGCTAATTGACAGTACTGGACAAGTTTCCAAGTGTCTCACTCTCTTGCCGTCTTCTCTCGGCTCTCTAACAGCGGTGTCCCCTCTCCCTCCACAGCATGAGTTCCCGAAATCTAACGTGGACGTGTTTGTGTATGTGCTGCAAGACGACGGCGGCGCGCTGGCAGCAGCCATCACAGCCGCCAGTGCTGCCCTGGCCGACGCCAGTGTGCCCATGTACGACCTAGTGACTGCAGCCGCACTGGTAAGTCAGTCGAGGGGCGCTGTCTGGGGGTGGCCAGCATCAGTCACCTTCTGGGGCCTGTTGAAGGACGTGCTGGTTGTTGGTGACAATCAACAATGACACAACGACCGCAGGATCTTGTCATTTTCCCAACAGTGTGGTATAATTTTTTCTCTCCTCATGTTTGCTTAAGACTCCTTTTTGTCGGTTAAAGTTAGCTTCTTTATTTTTGTCAGTTATTTGCAGCCATTTTATGTTTTGCCTGTGGCATTAGAGACCCGTTTCCGGTATCATTCTTAGCAATTAACATGACGTAATCCTAGATGGTTATATTTAACAGCAGTTTCTCATCACTAAATTTGTTGGCGGTTTGTTGTGAATACAAATGTGTGCTACAGGTGCCTACAGATGACTTCAAGGCAATGCACGTTGAAAGATGACGGCATTTTACGGTATATCTACTGAGTTTGTATTGAGAGCGTGTGTGCCTTGTCTCTGTGTCTGGCAGCGGCACTGCGCCGGCTCCGACCTGCTGGATCCTGACGGAGGTGACCCGGTACAACCGGCCCCTGCCGCCTCTGACCCGACTGAACACGGAGACGTCACCGTCGGCTATATGGCCCAGCTGCAGCAGGTGAGACACCCTCCCCGTCCCCCTCCCCCGCCGGTTTCATATGCAGTACGCTGCAGTAGCGCACTCGACTTACTGCCTTACGTTCTGAGCGATGAGGTGAAACGGACCGAGCTTTACGAAATCTGCCGTGCAAGTTATAGTTTAAGTTATATTGTGGTTCGAATAGACCGTGCTTTTCTCTTCTCTTCATTGGATTGGTGTGTTACTGTTGTCCAGTGTCCTAGCATTGGGAAATTTGGGTGGAAAATGACACCCTATGGATACTATTTTTCCACTCTTTTTTCCTGAGTTTTACTGTGAATTTTCCACACCTTATTTTAAAATGTATTGTATAAACCTAATACTGATGTATGGATGTAATGATAGGGACAGCCTGTGGTATGGATGTAATGATAGGGACAGCCACAGGGACAGCCTGTGGACAGCCTGTGGAAGACAGGTAAGCATTGGCATAGGTAATAACTCATTTTGGTGAGCAGGTAATGGGGTGATAAAGCCTGGTACATATGCTTTTTGGTTGCATTTACCACTCTTTATACTTATTTTTAGTCAGAATTTTCCACTCCACACCCCAGCTCCAAAGTAATTCTAGAAGCCTGCTGTTGTCAGTCATTGGGCACCAAACTCGGCGATGCTGATTAGTTTATATTCTCTGCGTTGTGTGGTTCATCATGACGCTGTGTCTGACCGCTTCCCTGCACCGTGCTGCCGCTCTCCTCAGTCCTCACTCGGTTGAACTGACTGTACTGATCTATTCACTGGTATCCCCGGCATGTGAGCTGTCTGAACTGTTGAACCGTCTGACCGCCTCTCCCCGCCCTTCTGATATCCCCGGCAGGCGAGCTATCTGTACCTTCTGACCCCCTCCTCCCCCGTGGCGTGCCCGGCTACCGCCTGACCCCCCCCCCCCCCCCCCCCCCGGCAGGTCAGCTGTCTGTACTCTGAGGGCCTGATGTCGGTCGACGCACTAGACGCCTCCGTCTGCTCGCTCATCACAGCATGTCAGCAGCTTTACGCAGTCATGAGGGAGAAACTGCTGAAGAAGGCACGCAGGTCAGCTGTAAATGGAAGCTCATGACCTGGTGAAACAGAAGCTCCCTGCCGCTGTTGCGTACAAACGTTGATTTGTGCTCAGAAGATGATGTTACACGATCATTTTGTATTGAAACGCATGTGCCTGAAATACATGCTGTTGAAGCAAGCTATCTCCGCAGCATAACACATAGTTAACGATGCGAACGGCCATGGAATAGCGACCCGGCATAATTTTAACGCCCCCGGCAAACGGAAAATGTCCCAGAAAGTCGCTTTGCGAAGGGTTGTGAAAACTTGGGACTGTGTCATGACCAGCTGTGCTGGCTGTACAAGAGCGAGTCCTCACCAAGCACAAATATCTTGTTCAATCATTTAGCATGCGGCATCGGACAGTAAGTACATAAAAACGTCGCCGCGAAACGGATGGTTAATTCCGGGTTTAGGACACGCCGTCTACTCGGTTATACAACCTACTCGGTTATACAACCTACTCGGTTATACAACCAATGACCCGAGTGGGTTGTATGACTCGAGTAGCAAGGGTGCAGCGAAATCGTTACATAAAAATTGCACCCTTTCTTCCTTGGCAGTAAACCTGGCACTGGAAAGCACGAAGAATAAGCTAAATTTAATATTTTGACACAACGCTGCATGCCAGCGTAGGTAATAGCTAACGTGGCACAACAGCTCAGCAATGTGCTAAGAATAAAATTGGCTTCTCATAACAATCGAATACTAATCGGTTATCCTCCCAAAGCTATGCATTGGAATGGTCGACAACCTTGTAGATCATGTCGAATGAATGTGTAGAACCGCGGCACAGCACACTGACGGGATACATACAAAGGCACCCGCCAGGGTAAGAATAATTAACATCAGCCACACATATACACAGCAGTATTGATTTACATTGGTAGCATGACGTCGAGTTTGGAGAGTACGGACGGGATACAAGCATACTGCATACCCTGTCTTAACAAACACATCACCCGTCGCATTAATTGATAGAAAGGCATCAAGCGTGCCCAGTTAGGACGGTATCCAAGCTAACCATACAGGCCTGTCACCACCAACACCGCACACGTCACATCACCCTGTATAAGCAAAGCAGTCTGCGAGGCCCCTCTCGGCTGTTGCCGTCTCCTGTTGTCAGAGGACCATCAGATGGCAGAGAGCCATCTGGTTTGGCGGCAGGGTAAAGCCAGCGCTCTGACGCCGAATGTAGCGAGTGCCGGGCGGCGTCGCCTCTGCCGTCGGCGTCCCACTGAGACACGTGCTTGACGGTCGAATGGCAGGGAGGCCTGCACACCTCTGCCATCCCCGTCTGGCCGGGTCACGTGTATGCCGGGGGGGGGGGGGGACGCTCACAACTTGAGGCTGAGCACCATGGTGAGGAACTGTTCGTACTGGATAGTGATGACGCCGTCCATGTCGGTGTCGTGCTGACGGAACGCCGACGTCAGCGTCTGTGGGGGGACGTTGGATGGGTCACCAACCAACGCTAACTCGGCATATACCCGACGCATGTATCAGAAGCACGTGGCGCCAGAGATATTTCACCAAACAGAAACAACACCAACATAGCAGACAGATCACAAACTGACGGAACGCCTACTAGAGATGCAATACAAACAAACAGGAACCGGCCCCGCACCGCCACCGCTCATACATGAGTTGGGACCGACATCAAGGCCGGCCACATGTGGCAGCACCCGCCAGGCCCGGCACTCGGCAGCTAGCAATCTGCATGTCTACTTCATTCTACACTTACACAAATCTTTTAACAGGAATATTTATAGTTTGCAATGTGCATTTTGCACCATTTTAACACACACCACATTGAAACACCAATGGACAATGGACCATGACCATGGAGTAAAGAAATCCCACGAAAGTCGGAACTTGAGATAAATAATCAACAACAGACTAACAGGAGAGTGGAACAGGTCAAGGTGAGTAGACTTCTTCATCTTTGGTGGTTTGCAAAAATAAAAAGCATGATAGGATCACGCAAGTCCAAACGAGCAGCTTAAAATAAGTATAACAAAATAAGTATATAATAA
>JAXIVJ010007552.1:0-60169 GCA_036785665.1 Chirona hameri
GTCACGGCCGTGACTGAAGCTGTGACTGGCAAGGCCAGCGCCATAGGGTTAGCATTGCAGCGCCGTGACGAAAGCTGTGACTTGCCAGCTCATGCCGTGGCCGTGACTGGGCTGTGATCTCGGATTTTCTGCACTGGTCTACACAGGCAAAAACACATTGCGTCTCGCCGCGGCACCCACTATCGGATCCAGGGAGGGGGGGGGGGGTATGGCGGCCATGCCCCTCACCCCGACAAACTTCTAGACAAACCTGAAATCGGCGCAAAATTGACACATTTCCTGATATAGAACAAAATCCAAGCAACTTTTACTAAGGAAAGTTTGTTTTAAATCAGCTATCAATGCATAAGCAAGCGAAATCCGATGAGTTTTCAAAATTGTGTGAGACTTTTTGGAATCTTCCCCCCAAAAAACGTTCCCCTCCCCCACCACCACCGTTCTGGATCCGCCAATGGCGGCGCCTGGTGGGCCGGCGTCGGCTGGAGACGCGGTGAGCGGGCGGGATGGTGTGGTGCGGAGACGCGGACGGGAAGTGTAATTTTGAACAGTTACTTTGAATTGCTTGAATGCATTTGACAATCAACTTATCTAATCAGATTTGCATGAAACTCGTCAAAAAAGATGAGAATATCTATTTTGTGGGTATGCTTTGGCCTTTGCCAAGAACTGTCAGACGTCATCATCGCAAATTGTCAACTGTTATATCAGCAACTTTGTTTTATTTATCAGGTAAGCCTAGTGCAATTTTTCCTTAGCCATAATATGGGCCGCATGATTTAAATTCAGACTATTTGAGTGTTATCACTGTTTGAGTATTGTATGTGGTGGCTGTCCGGTCTGCCATCGTGAGCCAAAGGACAGTTAACTTTGCCGGCCCAAAATGTAAATAGTTTGAGTCCGATGACAATTTTCTCAACGGCATAAGATACATCGTTCAATTTGTGACAGATCGTTATCTTAATTGTAACAATAGGTCGGCAAATGAAGAAATCAGACGACACACACCGGAGGAACGCGCGCGTTGGCGTTCTACGTACGGCGGTCCGGCCGGAATCGCCGGTCAGTGGAATTTGCCGGCCCATAACTAAAACAAACAATTAGGTTGCATTGCGATTTTCCCAAAGTCATCCAATACATCGCTTGATTTGTGGTATATAGACATCTTAAGTGTAACAATCGGCCGGTAAACGAAGGAACCAAGCGGGGAAAAAACGGGGGGAGTACGCGGCCGGCCGGAATCACCGGGCAGCAAACTGTTCCGGCCCATAACTTAAAAAAGTTTGGGTCGGATTGCAATTTTCGCAACGGCACCCAATACAACGCTTAATTTGTGGTAGATAGACATCTTAAGTTTAAAAATGAGCCGACAAACAAAGGAATCAAGCGACAAAAAAGCGGGAGGGGTTTACGCGTTAACCCTACGTAGGCGACCGGCCGGCCGGCCGGCCGGCCGCGAGACCCTCATCCGCGTCACAGCAGCTGCGGGGTCGTTGCAACTAAATTACGAGTTGACGCCACTTTTTCGGCCGGAGCGGTCTACCTGGTTTACATAGCCTTGTTGTTGGGTTAGGGCGCGTAGCTTCGTGGCTCAAACCAAGGCTATGTAAACCTCTATAATAAACCAAGGCTATGTAAAGGCTCAAACGTACAACATCAGCCTGCCAAACACGTTAGATAAAAGCAAGGCTATGTAAACCAGGTAGACCGCTCCGGCCGAAAAAGTGGCGACAACTCGTAATTTAGTTGCAACAACCCCGCAGCTGCTGTGACGCGGATGAGGGTCTCGCGGCCGGCCGGCCGATCGCCTACGTAGGGTTAACGCGTAGACCCCTCCCGCTTTTTTGTCGCTTGGTTCCTTTGTTTGTCGGCTGATTTTTAAACTTAAGATGTCTATCTACCACAAATTAAGCGTTGTATTGGGTGCCGTTGCGAAAATTCCAATCCGACCCAAACTTTTTAAGTTATGAGCCGGAACAGTTTGCTGCCCAGTGATTCCGGCCGGCCGCGTACTCCCCCCGTTTTTTCCCGCTTGGTTCCTTCGTTTACCGGCCGATTGTTACACTTAAGATGTCTATATACCACAAATTAAGCGATGTATTGGATGACTTTGGGAAAATCGCAATGCAACCCAAATTTTTGTAAAGTTATGGGCCGGCAAATTCCAATGACCGGCTATTCCGGCCGGACCGCCGTACGTAAAACGCCAACGCGCACATTCCTCCGGTGTGTGTCGCCTGATTTCTTCATTTGCCGACCTATTGTTACAATTAAGATAACAATCTGTCACAAATTGAACGATGTATCTCATGCCGTTGAGAAAATTGTCATCGGACTCAAACTATTTACATTTTGGGCCGGCAAAGTTCACCATCCTTTGGCTCACGATGGCAGACCGGACAGCCACCACATACAATACTCAAACAGTGATAACACTCAAATAGTCTGAATTTAAATCATGCGGCCCATATTATGGCTAAGGAAAAATTGCACTAGGCTTAACTGATAAATAAAACAAAGTTGCTGATATAACAGTTGACAATTTGCGATGATAACGTCTGACAGTTCTTGGCAGAGGCCAAAGCATACCCACAAAATAGATATTCTCATCTTTTTTGACGAGTTTCATGCAAATCTGATTAGATAAGTCGATTGTGAAATGCATTCAAGCAATTCAAAGTAACTGTTTAAAATTACACTTCCCGCCCGCGTCTCTGCACCACACCATCCCGCCCGCTCACCGCGTCTCCAGCCGACGCCGGCCCACCAGGCGCCGCCATTGGCGGATCCAGAACGGTGGTGGTGGGGGGAGGGGAACGTTTTTTTTTTGGGGGGGGGGGATTCCAAAAGTCTCACACAATTCTGAAAACTCATCGGATTTCGCTTCCTTATGCATTGATAGCTGATTTAAAAAACTTTCCTTAGTAGAAGTTGCTTGGATTTTGTTCTATATCAGGAAATGTGTCAATTTTGCGCCTATTTCAGGTTTGTCGGGGGGAGGGGCATGGCTGCCATACCCTCCCTCCCCCCTCCCCTGGATCCGCTAGTGGGTGCCGCGGCGAGACGCAATGTGTTTTTGCCTGTGGAGACCAGTGCAGAAAATCCGAGATCTTCGGTCACAGCCCAGTCACGGCCACGGCATGAGCTGGCAAGTCACAGCTTTAGTCACGGCGCTGCAATGCTAACCTTATGGCGCTGGCCTCGCCAGTCACAGCTTCAATCACGGCCGTGACCAGGTCTGGTCCCAGCGCTGGGACGCTGGGACTAGAATTCTGCAACTCTAGTTGCCTGGCAATGCACGCGCCAGGGCGCTCGCTGTACGTGGCAGGAGCTCTCCCGCCCCGTGCGGTCTCTAAATAGTAAATACGTCGCGTTACATCGCATCATAGTTCATTGACCTTTCACATATTTATTTGTATAACTCTCAACGTTTTCTCAAACTAGGAAAAATCCTCGAAAAGCTCCTAGACACCCATGCCCTCCGCACGGCGCCATGCAATTAACGTTACGTAAGCAAATGATGTTCGGCTATTCTGACCCTCATCCTCGTCATCAGCCGTCGACCAATGAGCGTGGAGAATGTCAGACGCTGATTGGCCAAAAAGCTGTTGGCAGCCAAACCTGGCTCGTGCGCAGATGCGTGAACAAGACCAAGCTGCGGACGTTGCTAATATTTGTCGCCCTTTTTCCCCATGTTAAATATGCGGAGCGGACCCCCCTGGATAAAAGCAACCCACCTTCAAATGCCACGTGACCATAACGGGGCGGAGCATGACCATATATGGCAGGTCCATAGGTTGATTTTTTTTGGCGCACTTGGGCTATTGTTTTGCCGCACTATTATTTTGCCGGTGTAGGGGTGTAGGTATTGATCACGTGATACATTTATGATTGCTAAACATTCAACTCCTCGTATTAATTTATTACTGACCAATCTATCAATATTGATCAGCAATAAATTAATATGAGGAGTTGACTTTATATATGTCAATATGAATGTTAACAATTTCGTATTGCATCAGCTGAGGGCGGGCTTGGTCACATGATAAATACAGCCATGTTTTGTATGTATTGAATAGGGACGTCTGTCAAAACAGCTACAGATTCAGATTCACATTTAGCTTCACATTCGGACCCCTCAGAATTCGCCCGAATTTCGACCACTTATGCAGTTTAGTGAGCCATTTACAATGGTGAAGTCCGTTCGGCGCCAGATTTAATACTTGGACCTCCAAAAATCATCCAAGTTTCTGAGGTCACAGGGTGACCCCCTCAGAATGTACTCAAACGTGGTGTACAAATGCAGTTTGACACGCTGATTACGATGCTGAAGTCTGTTCCGCGCCACACTGAATACTTTGACCTCCAGAGGTCATCCAAGTTAATGAGGTCACAGGGTGACCCCCTCAGAATATCATCATAATTAGTCTACACATGCAGTTCGACATGCTGATTGCTATTCCGAAGTCTGTTCGGCGCCACATTGAATACTTTGACCTTGAGAAGTCATCCAAGTTTCTGAGGTCACAGGGTGACCCCTCAGAATTTACTCAAATTTGGTGTACAGATGTAGTTTGATACGCTGATTACGATTCTGAAGTCTGTTTGGCGCCACATGGAATACTTTGACCTTGAGAGGTCATCCAAGTTTCTGAGGTCACAGGGTGACCCCCTCAGAATTTACTCAAATTTAGTGTACAAATGCAGTTTGACACGCTGATTACGATTCTGCAGTCTGTTCGGCGCCAGATTTAATACTTTGGCCAGCTTCACATTCGAATGGGCATTCGGACTCCTTCAGAATTTGCTCTAATTTCGTGCACTTATTCAGTGTGACAAGCCACTTACAATGGTGAAGTCCGTTGCACGCCAAACTTAATACTTTGGCCTCTAGAGGTCATCAAAGTTGATAAGTTCACCAGAGATCACGGGGTGACCCCCTCAGAAATTGATCAGAATTAGTGTACCCGTGCAGTTTGACATGCTGATTACGATGCTGAAGTCCGTTCGGCGCCACATTAAATAATTTGACCTCCAGAGGTCATCCAAGTTTCTGAGGTCACAGGGTGACCCCTCAGAATATCATGAAAATTAGTCTACACATGCAGTTTCACATGCTGATTGCGATTCTGAAGTCTGTTCGGCGCCACATTGAATACTTTGACCTTGAGAGGTCATCCAAGTTCATGAGGTCACAGGGTGACCCCCCTCAGAATTTACTCAAATTTGGTGTACAAGTGCAATTTGACACGCTGATATGGAGGTCAAAGTATTCAATGTGGCGGCAAACAGACTTCAGACTCGTAATCAGCGTGTCAAACTGTATATGTACACTAAGTTTAGTTACATTCTGAGGGGGTCACCCTGTGACCTCAGAAACTTTGATGACCTCTGGAAGCCTTAGTATTAAATGTGGCGCCAAACAGACTTCAGCATCGTAACCAGCGTGTGAAACTGCATGTGTAGACCAACTTCGATGATATTCTGAGGGGGCCACCCTGTGACCTCAGAAAATTGGATGGCCTCTGGAGGTCAAAGTATTAAATGTGGCGCCGAACTGACTTCACCATTGGAAGTTGCTCGTTTAACTGCATAAGTGTCCGAAATAAGGGCGATTTATGAGGGGGTCCGAATGCCCATTCGAATGTGAAGCTGGACCAAGTAACCAGCGTGTCAAACTGCATGTGTGCATTCATTTTGATGAGATTCTGATGGGGTCACCCTGTGACCTCAAAACTTTGATGACCTCTGGAAGCCAAAGTATTAAATGTGGCGACAACCAGACTTCAGAATCGCAATAAGCATGTCAAACTGCATGTGTAGACCAATTTTGATATTCTGAGGGGGTCACCCTGTGACCTCAGAAGCTTGGATGACCTCTGGAGGTCAAAGTATTAAATGTGGTGCCGAACGGACTTCAGCATCAAAATCAGCATGTCAAACTACATGGGTACACCAATTCTGATCAAATTCTGAGGGGGTCACCCCGTGACCTCTGGTGAACTTATCAACTTTGATGACCTCTAGAGGCCAAAGTATTCAATTTGGCGCGCAAAGGACTTCATCATTGTAAGTGGCTCGGCACACTGCATAAGTGCATGAAATTAGAGCGAATTCCGAAGGAGTCCGAATGGACATTCGAATGTGAAGCTGGCCAAAGTATTAATTGTGGCGCCGAACAGACTTCAGAATCGTAATCAGCGTGTCAAACTGCATTTGTACACAAAATTTGAGTACATTCTGAGGTGGTCACCCTGTGACCTCAGAAATTTGGATGACCTCTCAAGGTCAAAATATTCAATGTGGCGCGGAACAGACTTCAGCATCGTAATCAGCGTGTCAATCTGCATTTGTACACCACGTTTGAGTAAATTATGAGGGGGTCACCCTGTGACCTCAGAAACTTGGATGACCTTTCAAGGTCAAAGTATTCAGTGTGGCGGCAAACAGTTTTCGGAATCGCAATCAGCATGTCAAACTGCATGTGTATACTAATTTTGATGATATTCTGAGGGGGTTACCCTGTGACCTCAGAAACTTGGATGACCTCTGGAGGTCAAAGTATTAAATGTGGCGCCGAACAGACTTCAGCATCGTAGCCAGCATCTCATGCTGCATGTGTAGACCAATTTTGATGATATTCTGAGGGGGTCACCCTGCGACCTCAGAAACTTTGATGACCTCTCAAGGTCAAAGTATTCAATGTGGCGCGAAACAGACAAAGCATCTTAATCAGCGTGTCCATCTGCATTTGTACACCACGTTTGAGTAAATTCGGAGGGGTCACCCTGTGACCTCAGAAATTTGGATAACCTCTCAAGGTCAAAGTATTTAATGTGGCGCCGAACAGTTTTCAGAATCGCAATCAGCATCTCAAACTGCATGAGAATACTAATTTTGATGATATTCTGAAGGATGCATCTCAAACTATATGGGTACACCAATTCTGATCAAATTATGAGGGGGTCACCCCGTGACCTCTGGTGAACTTATCAACTTTGATGACCTCTAGAGGCCACAGTATTAAGTTTGGCGCGCAACGGACTTCACCATTGTAAGTGGCTCGTCACACTGCATAAGTGCACGAAATTAGAGCGAATTCCGAAGGAGTCCGAATGCGCATTCGAATGTGAAGCTGGCCAAAGTATTAAATGTGGCGCCGAACAGACTGCAGAATCGTAATCAGCGTGTCAAACTGCATTTGCACACCAAATTTGAGTAAATTCTGAGGGGGTCACCCTGTGACCTCAGAAACTTGGATGACCTCTCAAGGTCGAAGTATTCAATGTGGCGCCGAACAGACTTCAGCACCGTGGCCAGCATCTCATGCTGCATGTGTAGACCAATTTTGATGATATTCTGAGGGAGTCACCCTATGACCTCAGAAACTTGGATGACCTCTCAAGGTCAAAGTATTCAATGTGGCGCGGAACAGACTTCAGCATCGTAATCAGCGTGTCAAACTGCATTTGTACACCATGTTTGAGTAAATTCTGAGGGGGTCACCCTTTGACCTCATAAACTTGGATGACCTCTCAAGGTCATCCAAGGTCAATACTTTGACCTTGAGAGGTCATCCAAGTTTCTGAGGTCACAGGGTGACTCCCTAAGAATTTACTCAAATTTAGTGTACAAATGCAGTTGACACGCTGATTACGATTCTGCAGTCTGTTCGGCGCCACATTTAATACTTAGGCCAGCTTCACATTCGAATGGGCATTCGGACTCCTTCGGAATTCGCTTTAATTTCGTGCAATTATGCAGTGTGATGAGCCACTTACAATGGTGAAGTCCGTTGCGCGCCAAATTTAATACTTTGGCTTCTAGAGGTCATCAAAGTTGATAAGTTCACCAGAGGTCACGGGGTGACCCCTCAGAATTTGATCAGAATTGGTGTATCCATGTAGTTTGACATGCTGATTACGATGCTGAAGTCCGTTTGGCGCCACATTTAATACTTTGACCTCCAGAGGTCATCCAAGTTTCTGAGGTCACAGGGTGACCCCTTCAGAATATCATCAAAATTAGTATACACATGCAGTTTGACATCCTGATTGCGATTCCGAAAGCTGTTTGGCGCCACATTGAATACTTTGACTTTGAGAGGTCATCCAAGTTTCTGGGTCACAGGGTGACCCCCTCATAATTTACTCAAACGTGGTGTACAAATGCCAGGTATTCAATGTGGCGCCAAACAGACTTCAGAATCGTAATCAGCGTGTCAAACTGCATTTGTACACCACGTTTGAGTAAATTCTGAGGGGTTTACCCTATGACCTCATAAACTTGGATGACCTCTCAAGGTCAAAGTATTCAATGTGACGCCGAACAGACTTCAGCATCGTAACCAGCATCTCATGCTGCATGTGTACACCAACTTTGATAACATTCTGAGGGGGTCACCCTGTGACCTCAGAAACTTGGATGACCTCTCAAGGTCAAAGTATTCAATGTGGCGCCAAACAGACTTCAGAATCGCAACCAGCATGTCAAACTGCATGTGTAGACTAATTTTGATGATATTTTGAGGGGGTCACCCTGTGACCTCAGAAATGTGGATGACCTCTGGAGGTCAAAAGATTAAATGTGTCGCCGAACGGAGTTCATTATCGTAATCAGCATGTCAAACTACATGGGTACACCAATTCTGATCAAATTATGAGGGGGTCACCCCGTGACCTCTGGTGAACTTATCAACTTTGATGACCTCTAGAGGCCAAAGTATTAAATTTGGCGGGCAACGGACATCACCATTGTAAGTGGCTTGTCACACTGCATAAGTGCACGAAATTAGAGCGAATTCCGAAGGAGTTCCAATGCCCATTCGAGTATTAAATGTGGCGCCGAACAGATTGCAGAATCGTATTAAATGTGGCGCCGAACAGACTGCAGAATCGTAATCAGCGTGTCAAACTCCATCTGTACACCAAATTTGAGTAAATTCTGAGGGGGTCACCCTGTGACCTCAGAAACTTGGATGACCTCTCAAGGTCAAAGTATTTAATGTGGCGCCAAACAGACTTCGGAATCGCAATCAGCATGTCGAACTGCATGTGTAGACTAATTTTGATGATATTCTGAGGGGGTCACCCTGTGACCTCAGAATCTTGGATGACCTCTGGAGGTCAAAGTATTAAATGTGGCGGCAAACGGACTACAGCATCGTAATTAGCATGTCAAACTACACGGGTACACCAATTCTGATCAAATTATGAGGGGGTCACCCTGTGACCTCTGGTGAACTTATCAACTTTGATGACCTCTAGAGGCCAAAGTATTAAGTTTGGCGCGCAACGGACTTCACCATTGTAAGTGGCTCGTCACACTGCATGATTGCACGTTATTAGAGCGAATTCTGAAGGAGTCCGAATGCCCATTCGAATGTGAAGCTGGCCAAAGTATTAAATGTGGCGCCGAACAGACTGAAGAATCGTAAACAGCGTGTAAAACTGCATTTGTACACCAAATTTGAGTAAATTCTGAGGGGGTCACCCTGTGACCTCAGAAACTTGGATGACCTCTCAAGGTCAAAGTATTCAATGTGGCGCGGAACAGACTTCAGCATCCTAATCAGCGTGCCAAACTGCATTTGTACACCACGTTTCAGTACATTCTGAGGGGGTCACCCTGTGACCTCAGAAACTTGGATGACCTCTCAAGGTCAAAGTATTCCATGTGGCGCCAAAAATACTTCTTCAGAATCGTAATCAGCGTATCAAACTGCATCTGTACACCACATTTGGGTAAATTATGAGGGGGTCACCCTGTGACCTCAGAAACTTGGATGACCTCTCAAGGTCAAAGTATTCAATGTGGCGCCAAACAGACTTCAACATCGTTGCCAGCATCTCATTCTGCATGTGTAGACCAATTTTGATGATATTCTGAGGGAGTCACCCTATGACCTCAGAAACTTGGATGACCTCTCAAGGTCAAAGTATTTAATGTGGCGCGGAACAGACTTCAGCATCGTAATCAGCGTGTCAAACTGCATTTGTACACCATGTTTGAGTAAATTCTGAGGGGGTCACCCTGTGACCTCATAAACTTGGATGACCTCTCAAGGTCAAAGTATTAAATGTGGCGCCGAACAGACTTCAGCATCGTAGCCAGCATCTCATGCTGCATGTGTAGACCATATTTGATGATATTCTGAGGGAGTCACCCTATGACCTCAGAAATGTGGATGACCTCTGGAAGTCAAAATATTAAATGTGTCGCCGAACGGAGTTCATTATCGTAATCAGCATGTCAAACTACATGGGTACACCAATTCTGATCAAATTCTGAGGGGCTCACCCCGTGACCTCTGGTGAACGTATCAACTTTCATGACCTCTAGAGGCCAAAGTATTAAATTTGGCGCGCAACGGACTTCATCATTGTAAGTGGGCCGTCACATTGCATAAGTGCATGAAATTAGAGCGAATTCCGAAGGAGTCCGAATGCCCATTCGAATGTGAAGCTGGCCAAAGTATTAAATGTGGCGCCGAACAGACTGCAGAATCGTAATCAGCGTGTCAAACTGCATTTGTACATCAAATTTGGGTAAATTCTGAGGGGGTCACCCTGTGACCTCAGAAATTTGGATGACCTCTCAAGGTTAAAGTATTCAATGTGGCGCCAAACAGACTTCAGAATTATAATCTGCATGTCAAACTGCATTTGTACACCACGTTTGAGTAAATTCTGAGGGGGTTACTCTATGACCTCATAAACTTGGATGACCTCTCAAGGTCAAAGTATTCAATGTGGCGCCAAACAGACTTCAGCCTCGTAACCAGCATCTCTTGCTGCATGTGTACACCAATTTTGATAACATTCTGAGGGGGTCACCCTGTTACCTCAGAAACTTGGATGACCTCTGGAGGTCAAAGCATTTAATGTGGCGCCGAACGGACTTCAGCATCGTAATCAGCATGTCAAACTTCACGGGTACACCAATTCTGATCAAATTATGAGGGGGTCACCCCGTGACCTCTGGTGAACTTATCAACTTTGATGACCTCTAGAGGCCACAGTATTAAGTTTGGCGCGCAACGGACTTCACCATTGTAAGTGCCTCGTCACACTGCATAAGTGCACGAAATTAGAGCGAATTCTGAAGGAGTCCGAATGCCCATTCGAATGTGAAGCTGGCCAAAATATTAAATGTGGCGCCAAACAGACTGCAGAATCGTTATCAGCGTATGAAACTGCATCTGTACACTAAATTTGAGTAAATTATGAGGGGGTCATCTGTGACCTCAGAAACTTGGATGACCTCACAAGGTCAAAGTATTCAATGTGGCGCCGAACAGACTTCGGAATCGCAATCAGCATGTCGAACTGCATGTGTAGACTAATTTTGATGATATTCTGAGGGGGTCACCCTTTGACCTCAGAATCTTGGATGACCTCTGGAGGTCAAAGCATTAAATGTGGCGCCAAACGGACTTCAGGATCGTAATCAGCATGTCAAACTACACGGGTACACCAATTCTGATCAAATTATGAGGGGGTCGCCCGTGACCTCTGGTGAACTTATCAACTTTGATGACCTCTAGAGGCCAAAGTATTAAATTTGGCGCGCAACGGACTTCACCATTGTAAGTGGCTCGTCATACTGCATAAGTGCACGAATTTAGAGCGAATTTTGAAGGAGTTCGAATGCCCATTCGAATGTGAAGCTGGCCAAAGTATTAAATGTGGCGCCGAACAGACTGCAGAATCGTAATGAGCGTATCAAACTGCATTTGTCCACCAAATTTGAGTAAATTATGAGGGGGTCACCCTGTGACCTCAGAAACTTGGATGACCTCTCAAGGTCAAAGTATTCAATGTGGCGCCGAACAGATTTCAGAATTGCAATCAGCATGTCAAACTGCATGTTTATACTCATTTTAATGATATTCTGAGGGGGTCACCCTGTGACCTCAGAAATTTGGATGACCTCTGGAGGTCAAAGTATTAAATGTGGCACCAAACAGACTTCACCATTGTAAGTGGTTCACTAAACTGCATAAGTGGTCGAAATTCGGGCGAATTCTGAGGGAGTCCGAATGTAAAGCTAAATGTGAATCTGAATCTGTAGCTGTTTTGACAGACGTTGAATAGGGAGGGTCTAAAAAACTGTCCAGAATAGCAGGCAAGCCCATGCTCCGAAACTACTGGACCGATCTGAGTGATTTTTTCACCATTCAATTTTAACTGGTCGGAATGGGTGCAGTATGGGTTTTATATACTTTATTATAATCTAAATGAACCAAATTGGATACAAACCTGTAGTTCAATTTGTCAGGCAAGCCTATGCTCCGAGGCTATGGGACCGATCTGCGTGATTTCTGCACCATTCGATGCGGCATGGTGCAAAACGGTGCCGTATTGCGTTTTTTTTACAGATTGGTTCCCTTTAAATGGACCAAATCGGACCAAAACCACCAAAAACCGTTGCAGGCAAGCCCATGTTCCGAGGCTATGGAGCTGATCTGAATGGTTTTTCACCATTCGATCCGGCGTGGTCCAAAACGATGCCCTCTTGCGTTTTATACAGATTGGTTTACTCTAAGTAGACAAAATTGGGCCAAAACCACCAAAACCGTTGGCGGCAAGCCCATGCTCCGAGGCTATTGAACCGATCTTCATTATTTTGTCCACATTCAGTCTGACGTGGTCCAAAATTGTACCGTTTTGCGTTTTATCCAGATTGGTCCATTCTAAGTAGACCACATTGGACCAAAAACCACCGAAACCAGTTGCAGGCAAACCCATACTACGTGGCTATAGAACCGATCTGCATGATTTCTTCACCTTTCGATCCGGCGTGGTCCAAAACGGTGCCGTTTTGCGTTTTATACAGATTGGCTTACTCTAAATGGACGAAATTGGACAAAACCCACCAACAACTGCTGCAGGCAAGCCCATGCTCCGAGGCTATGGGACTGATCTGCGTGATTTCTTCATCATTCGATTCGGCGTGGTCCAAAACGGTGCCTTTATGCGTTTTATACAGATTGGTTTACTATAAGTGGACCAAATTGGACAAAAAACACCAATCACCGTTGCAGGCAAGCCCATGCTCCGATGCTATGGGACTGATTTGCGTAATTTCTTCACCATTCGATCCGGCATGGTCCAGAACGGTGCCGTTTTGCGTTTTATCCAGATTGGTTCACTATAAGTGGACCAAATTAGGTCAAAACCACCACAAACCGTTGCCATTGGTATGGAGCTGTCCGCTCCGGAGCCATGCTACTGCAAAATATGAAGGTGAAAATAAATTAAAAAATACCATAAAAAACTCCAATTATTTGTGCACATCGCCCTATGATTACTTTTGTCTCAACGGGCTGGCATCATGCTTCGTTTTACATTAGTGATTACGCTTCCACGACTCGCTATGTTAATCCAATGGGAGTTTCGGCACGTGGAAAAAAGTTAAGGTCCAAAAAAGCGGAGGAGCCCCGGGAGTGGTTGCACGTGCTATTCTCTAGTGGCTAACTCGAAATCTTGCTGATCGTTTCATAATCGCTTGGTCACGTGATTTTGTCATATGGCACAACCTTATCTTTACAGACCTTGGATAAAAGTACTAAAGCTGTGTTCTTTTGCGCGAGGATTCTCAAGTTATGTGTATGAAGCCTCAGGCAATAAAGCTGCTGCTAACGTCACAATGACGTCTGCATATCGCCGTATTGTGTTTAGTACCGCGCATCTTGTCACACGATCACTGTTCAACGCCTTAGAACATGACGTCACGCCTTCCCCAAAGCTTCGCATCCCCCTGCCGCTGATTCGGCCGTCGGGCGCGCAATTGCTTGGTAGCCGTGACGTCACCATGGCAGTCGAACCCCGCTCCGCAATGCAAAGTGGCTTGGTAGTTACACCCCTTTAATTTGTTATCTTAGAGAGATGGATACAAGTATTTATGCTCAATAGGAAGCTAGTTTCTTCTAGATTCCTGGAATGTCCTCTGATTTTACTTGAGACACTCCAATCATCCACAATTCTCGGTCGAGTGGAGGCATGTTCCGCCCACTCGGTGCGCCGGAGCTGGGGGCCCGCTGTCAAAAGCTGTACAACGCCGCCGCCGCGCCGGCCGCAAGTTGGTGAAAACCGATGCGACGCCTTGCCAGAGACTGTACCGCCGCGGGGCCGGCCCACTGAACTCAATAACAACTGGAAGGGGGCGGCGGGTGCGCCCCCCCCCCCCCCCCTGGAGAACAGGAGGGCCCTTTTAGGCGCGCTGCGCACGCCGAAAAGGGCCGACGAGACCGCGCGAAGCGCGATATCATGGGCTCTTTACCACGCGAAGTGTGGTCTTTAGAGAGTTTAGAGCACTTCAGAGGCCCTTTAGGGCCACCAGGGCCCTCTCTGAAAGACCAGAGGGCCCCTTGGACGTTCAAAAGAGCCCTGTGCATGTCAAAGGGGCCCCTGTCCAGACCGAAAGGGCCCCTGAGCGGGTCAGAGGCAGACTTGTCAATGATTCATATTTGTCATGAGTCGATTCACAGTGATTCACGGACCATAATGAATGATTCAATCATGATTCAATCACTCAACATTACCATAATGAATGATTCAATCATGATTCAATCACTCAACATTACCATAATGAATGATTCAATCACGATTCAATCACTCAACATTACCATAATGAATGATTCAATCTTGATTCAATCACTCAACATTAAAGGGAAGTGTCGACTCCTTTGTCTAACTCCTTTGATTTTGAATGTGCGACTCTAAGATTTTATGAGCGTGATAGGGAGGTCATGCTCTACCTGTGTGCCAATTGTCATGCACATCAGAATAGTCTGCTGTTTGACCTTAAACATATGACTTGCTCTAACCCCTTTGATTTTAAATGTGCGACTCTAAGATTTTACCAGAATGATCACTAGGTCGTGATCTATCTGTGTACCAATTGTGAAGCCAATCCAAATAGTCCGATAATGTATTTCCCGAATGTGAATGTGATTGTGAGCCAATTGGACACGCGTGTTGTTTATTTTGATTACAAAACGATGTTTATAATACTTATTATAATTGCAAATTCCAAGTTCCAAAAGCATTAATGACTTTACGTTTCACTTTTTTAAACGAATAGAACATTTTGATTTCGCATTAGGTATTATTGTTTATAAAGCATGATGTGGAATAAAGCGGCGCCGATGCGACAGTGATATTTGGGACATGCGGAGGTCATGCAAATGTTTGTTTATGATTTAGTTTTTGATATGGTATAGCCTAGAAATTAGGAAAAGGTGGGTACCTTTTGAAAAAATTTCGTGTGAAAAAGATGTGCGTGTACTGTGTGGTTTATGAACCAAAGTATGAGTTAGTTACCTTTTCTAAGTATTTAGGTACCTACCCCTAACCCTACCAGTTCCAAGGTATTCACCTAGTTAGAGCTGATTGAACAGTGGCTTTGTGCCCACTGGAGTTGGACACAAAGCCTCGCTTTCTTTACGCATAGATGAATTACAGGCTACAGCTCAGGACACAGAGCTCATATAATTGCCATTAAGTGCCTGGTTTGTCCACAGAGCACAGATGAATGCTGGGCCGCTGGCATATTTTGTGGACAGTTTATGCTGTTCGACCAAAAAAGAATGATTATTTGAGCAATGAATGATTCAATCAGCCTATTTTCTCTGTATGAATGATTCAATCAGTGACTCACAACAGGTTTGCGCATGAGGTGAATCGATTCATGAGTCATTCATTTGAAATAAGAATGATTCAATCAAAAGTAGTCGATTCACATTGAATCATTGACAAGTCTGGTCAGAGGGCCCCCTGAGCACGTCGAAGGGCCCCCCTAGATAACACAGAGGGGCCCCTGGGCAGGTCGAGGGCCCCTGGGCAGGTCGAGGGGCCCCTGAGCATGTCGGTAGGGCGACAAAGCAGCCAGCGCAGTCCATTGCTAGGTCATAAGGGCCCCTGAGCAGGTTGGAGTGCTCCTGGACAGACCAGAGGGCCCCTGGGAAGTTAAAAGGGCCCCTGTACAGGTCAGAGGGGCCCCTGACCAAACCGAAAGGGCCTCTAGGTGGGTCATAAGGACCCCTGAGCATGCTAAATGGGCCCCTAGTCAGCTCGGAGGGGCCCCAGGGCATGTCGGAGGGCCCTTGGAGCATGTCGCAAGGCGACAAAGCAGCCAGCGCAGTCCGACCAGAAGAGTCGCTGAGCAGATCGGAGGGGCTCCTGGGCAAGTCAGAGGGGCCCCTGGCTAGACCGAAAGGGTCCCTGGGCCGGTCGGAAGGGGCTTTGAACATGCCAGATGAGTTCCTAGCCAGACTGGAGGGGCCCCTGGGCAGGTCGGAGGGGCTCCTGAGCATGTCGGCAGGGTGACAAAGCAGCCAGTGCAGTCCCTGGTCAGGTCGGAAGGACCTCTGTACAGACCGAATGGCCCCTTGGCACACAAGAGGGGCTTCTTGAAAGGTCAGAGGAGCCCCTGGTCAGACCGGAAGGACCAAAAGCACGTAGAGATCCCAGATGAAGATTAAATACAAAGAGGAGTTACTCCACAATAAAAAATATTAAAAGCGGAGCTTTCGGGTATATTGTAACACCCTTCGTCAGGGTGTTACAATATAACTGAAAGCTCCGATTTGAATTTTTCTTGTAGAGTAAGCCGTCTTTTTATTTTATATATATATATATCCCTCTCCACATCATGTCTTTTCGCTTCGCGGATCCCAGACGAGTCCCTGAACACGAACAGGTCGGAAGGGCGTTGAAAAGGTCGGAGGGGCCCTAGACGATCTGAAGAGACCTTGGGCCTTTCAACAGTAAGAATGCAGTTGTCCAGGGAATAAAACTCAAAATTTTCGCGCCGCTCCGCGGCGCAATTTGTTTAAGAGTTCCAGGTCTTGAGCTTAAAAATATTCCAAGTTGGTATAGCTGATTCCAAATTGGTGTCGCTGGTCCCAAAGTTTATATGGCAGTTTGCTAACTCCAGCTCCTAAAAGTTGGTATGGCCCATACCATTCCTGTCATACTGCATTTTCCATCCTAGTAACGTGCCTTTTCATCCGTTTTGTTTGGCCCTTTCAACGCTTGGAAAGGGGCCCTTTCAACGCTCGGGAAGGGTCCTTTCGAAGCGCCTCCCTTGACGAAATCCTGGCTACGTGCCTGTCTGAGATGATAGCACCGACAGAAAATGTGATGACTAGTAAATTCCTTCTGGTAACTAGTGAACTATAGTAAACATGCTTCGTACATGTCGCAAGAAATGAAAAAAAGTTATAGTTGATAACTTAATCACGTTGAGTAAAAACTTGAACTGTGTGACGCCAAAATGCCACTTGAAAATACAGGCTGTGATGCTCTATTTAAAGTGTTCATGTTTGATCATAAATAAATGGTAATCCGTGCGGGGACGAGAAAGACGGAAATGATATTAAATATATATTACATTATATTGCAGGCTGGGTGGGCCCTTTTGGGCAAGGGCCCTTTTTCTGGAAAAGCTCCCCCCCAACCGAAAATATGTGGCGCCGGCGCTGGGGACAAGGATGTGCCTGAGAGCGGTCGCGGCCGGCCGCCACGCTGGAACGCCGGGCCGGGCGATGGCTGCCGAGGAGTATGAATGGAGGGGTCGGATACGTTTTATTAAACCTGTCATTATAAGCTTCATGCTTGTAAATATGAATACATGTTGGGTGGCTATTGGACGGATTTGATTGTGCTTTCAAATCCGTCCAATCTGTATAGTTTGTATCGATTTTGTATTTATCGACATAGTGCATACTCCGGGCCGATCATTTATCTACACGTCTGTGTTTGTTCCATGTCTGTGCGACTCGTGGTTGCCGAGATACTGGTCATATTGCAACCCCCAACAGCCCCGCTGTTCGCGTTCGGTTCGGCGATCCAACAGGGCGGCCAGGCGCGACAGCCCGCGCCATACCCGGCTGCGCGGGCCGCCACCCTCTGGCTAAAATCCCCGGATGACTCTACCTCTCTTATACGGCCTTGCTCACAGTATACCCTGGATCCTCACTCCTCACAATCCTCATGTCGGGAAGAACACAGCCTACGTCAAATGTCAATAAATGTAAACAAACATTGCGTTGAATTCGACACTATTGCGCCAAATCGAACTTCACTACTATTTGCTACCATATGCTACCAACTATAGTTATTATATAGGTACCAGGTCAGACCACCAGGGGACAGGACAGGAGGTACCAGATAAGACCAGGGGACAGGACAGGAGGTGCCAGGTCAAACCACCAGGGTGCATGCCAGGAGGTACCAGGTCAGACCACCAGGGTACATGACAGGAGGGTATCAGGTCAGACCACCAGGGGCAGGACATAAGGTACCAAGTCAGACCACCAGGGGGGCAGGACAGGATGTACCAGGTCAGACCACCAGGGGAAGGACAGGAGGTACCAGGTCAGACCACCAGGGGAAGGACAGGAGGTGCCAGGTCAGACCACCAGGGGCAGGACAGGAGGTACCAGATAAGACCACCAGGTTGCAGGGTACCAGGTAAGACAACTGGGATCAGGGTGTCAGATCCACTGGGGGGGGGGGTCAGGGCCCTGCCCCTGGTGGTCTGATCTGGTACCCTCCTGTCCTGCCCCTGGTGGTCTGACCTGGTACCCTCCTGGCCTGCCCCCTGGTGGTCTGACCTGGTACCCTCCTGTCCTGCCCCCTGGTGGTCTGATCTGGTACCTCTTGTCCTGACCCTGGTGGTCTTATCTGGTACCTTCTGTCCTGCCCCCTGGTGGTCTGACCTGGTACCTCCTGTCCTGCCCCCTGGTGGTCTGACCTGGTACCTTCTGTCCTGCCCCCTGGTCTTATCTGGTACCTCCTGTCCTGTCCCCTGGTGATCTGACCTGGTACCTTCTGTCCTGCCCACTGGTCTTATCTGGTACCTCCTGTCCTGTCCCCTGGTGATCTGACCTGGTACCTCCTGTCCTGCCCCCTGGTGGTCTGACCTGATACCTCCTGTCCCTGAGACCCCAGTCAATGGTGTTCTGCTGAGACCCCATTCAATGGCGGGTTAAATGTGTAGCAGTGTTGACATAGTTTAAATGTTTTCCGCTCGAGGGCTCATATACTTCAAGTAGAGCCACATTGAGGCTGAAAGACGAGTCGAAATCGTATAAAGAGGCGTCGGTGTTGGAGAAAATCAAACGTTTTTACAGCCCTGAATATGATTAAATACAAATGTGATGTCCCCGTCCAGAAACTTGCCAGCGCCTAAACGCGGTACGACGTTTCGATAGGTACACTCGTGGTGTTCGGGCTAGGTATGTATATTTCTCAAATTGTACTACATGTAATCACAAATGCACCAAGTTACCGAAATTCCTCTTCTCGCAATAACCGAGTGCGTTTATGTCACATGTTATGTTAGCAAATATCAGACACGTGGCACAATCGCAAGCGCACATTGCGTCTGCCACCCCGTACGTCAGCAGAGATGCGCGTTTGGTGTATAAATTGTTCATGTCTTAGACTGCATAGCATGCAGCAGTCAATAGACCAAACTTGCATCTCAGCTGAAGAGTGAAGTCCCGGGCGGCAGCGAACGTTTTCGGGACCCGAAAGGTTGACTGAACGACAGAGATAACTTCAGTCTGCTGATTCAACTTTCTCAACTTCCACACTTTCTCAACTTCCACACTCAATTTTCTCACTCAACTTTCTCAAGTTTGTTCCATTTCATCCAAAACTCTGATAAATCATCCATCGTTATGGGCTGGTCGTCAGGTGTAGGTCAAGGCGCCACGTGAAGGCTTCGTGTGGCGCCGTCGTGGCGACACGCGCCGCACGTGCCTGTGGAGGCAGCGGCGGCACGGACGTGTCGATTTGACAATCTTGCTTTCATCATGGTCGGCGGGCGTCTCCGAGGTTACCCACGACAGCGCCCGGCCGGCCAGGTCAGACTGGCTGTCTTACAGTCAGCGGGACGCCGGGCTCGGGCTGCGGAGACAGCGGGGGGGGGGCACGTTAGTAAAGTACCTATACATACACCACCACGGTCAATGCACGATACACTCGCTATGGTGTCAGCAAATACAAAAACAAAACTGATTGGCACTTACGAGGAACAATTAGTTAAGAAATATTTTCAAAGCTGAATTATTATTTTTCATTTGGAGTATTTCATCAAACAAAATGCAGACAAAACCTCGCGTGAACGGTATTTATCGAGAATAAGTGCTCTAAATGTATACGCATAATGAATGAAGCATGTCGACACCTACATCAAAATACAGTTGAATCCTGATCAGTTTGCTTATCGGCAGTAAGAACACGCAGGATGAAGAGTACTGGTCTGCGTACCTGGTGTGACGTCGGCCGGCGGTCAGAAGGAGTCAGTATTCTTGCAGAGGCCCGGGTACTCATGTGAGCACCTGGTTCCTTGGGGACAGGAGGAGCAAGGCTCGCCTACCCGGTAAACGGGCCTATCGATGTAGTTCCCGGCTGGACCGTAGTTACAGTAAAGTCTGGCCTGAAAGGAGACGCGAGTGTGGGTCAGGTGAAACGTCACCTTGCGTCGCGGTCTAACACGGATGCGAAACATTAGAAATAGAAACAAGCAAGTGCCAATGCGTGGAAAATTGTTTCGATGTCGTCTACACAGAATGCTCGATTACATTTTACCCGAAAAGTTAGGTCAGGAAATTGAAGTTTCGCTATAGAGTGCAAACAGCGACTTTTCAAACTTGCTAGCTCTCCACTACTAATAACTAAGCAGACGGCAGAACAAACATCTCAGAATGGGAGGTTGCCAAAGTAAAATTTCTAAAATATTTGTTGTATGCATGAACATCGGCTTCTTGCTAACATTTTCGAAACATTGGGATTGGGCGCGAATTGTACATACGAAGCACAATTAACACTGGTGCCCGACATCCCACCTTTGCCCACTAGTGGATTCATGGAGGGGCCACGTCCTAACAAAAACGCCTAATATCGGTCGAAAATTTACATTTGTTATTTACAAACATAACAGCTTTTACTGAAGGAGGAAAGTTTTTTAAAGCTTTTATTTGACCTCCTTACAAAAGTTGAGTTTATGATTTAATGTTTTGTATGCATTTTCGAGCACGGCTCATGATCACATACACAACACCTAAAAAACACACCGATTAGTTTGTTCGGCCTTTTCGCCGCCTGAGTGCCCGTCTGGCAGAAGAGTATGCAATGCTTGTCAGTCAGGTTTAAAGGGAAAGTGTTTAACGTCGGGTGTTGTGTATTGTGTAACGTGCGTACTGTGTGAAAGGAAGGGCGATCATATCTCTTACGTGGGTGAGTCACGATGGCCCATTCGATTATGGTTCAATTAAAATGTTTTAGCAGCGAGAAACAAGACACTCCCATTGGTGATCACTTTATTTCGGTCCATGGTGACTATCGAATCCCGCGTAATGAAATACCTCTTTCAGTTCACATTTTGCAAAAAAACAAAAGATCATCCCCATCGTAAGATATGCGAATCGCTCTTCATTCGTCAGTTGAAACCCGTCATGAACAGAATTATCTCCTGGCGTATCATCTCATAACTATGTAATCACATGCATTTGAAACTTAGTCAAAGTTTAGACAACAGCTTGTTTTTTACTTATTTCGTTGAAAGTGTTTACGAACAGAGGCCTATTTCACAAAGAAGTTAGTAATTACACATGTTTGCGATTACAAACGCAAGAAAATATTGCAAACCTCACAAAAAGACATTTCACAAACATTCACCACCTCTGAATTACCGATTGTAAAGAAAATTGTAAACACAAATGTTAGTACAGCAGAAACCTTGAAATCAAGAACGTTTGTTGCTACTTGATGCTAATGACAACTAATTTGATTGTTAACAAATTAATTTAACAAATATTTACATTGTGGTTTATTTTTTTATTCAATATAAAATTAGTTATAGGGAGAATAATCTTTTAATTAACATTTCATCGGAATGCAAACTCTGATCGTAAAAATACATCTTGGTAAGCAGTTAGAGTAAACAGAATTTGATCATTCTCCAGGTGGCGGAGCATAACAACAGAACTACTCTTAAAAGAAAGATCGTTGCATTTCTCGACCATTTTTTCACCTAACCTAGCCGATTTCCTGCGTCGTAAAGGGTGAAGGTTCACTGCACATTGCACAAGACATCGTTGACCGCTGCAATTCTATCGCCATGCGGTTTCTCCGCGCGGAGGCGCCCCTCACAGCGTAATCGATAAGGTGCACTGGGACTTCAAAGCTGGAGATCCCTGTTAGAATCTCTCGGGAAACAACTTGTTTTGGGCAGCTATACCTATGCATAACTAAACCATTACCCTAACAACCTCGGCAACGTAACAACCTCACCAAGAAAATAACCTGAACAGTCAAACAATGTCAACTGTCAATGCAGTTTCTGAAATTCAGAACCCCTGACCCACTGGAATTAGAAGTTTGTAATTGCAAACATTTCCTCACCTCCGTCAACCTTTGAGAAATAGAACATGTGCAATTACAAACATTTTTACAAACAATATCTTTGTTAAGTAGTTTGTAAATAGTAAATTGAGATTTACTGCCCTGGGGTTTTGTGAAATTTGAACTACAAACATGTGTAACAAATATTTTTAATGACAAGGAAATTCTTTGTAATTACAAACTTTTTTATTTGTGAAATAGGCCTCAGATTGTCACGCTCATTGTCAGTAAAGTTGTTTTCGTCGACAGTTGCTGCTGGCAAGCTAATCGGTGTGTTTTTTAGGTTTTGTGTATGTGATCATGAGCCGTGCTCGAAAATTCATACACAACATTAAATAATAAACTCAACTTTTGTAAGGAGGTCAAATAAAAGCTTTAAAATACGTATTATCCCAATGCCTTACATAACCGCAGCGTTAAAAAGACTTAACAGATATCGAACCAAATAAGGAGGAAAGTTTGTTTTAATCCGGCAATCAATGCACAAATAAACGAAATCGAATGAGTATATAATTTGTAATGTGTTTGATGGTTATCTTTGACATGAGCTTTTGGGGGGGGGGATTTGCCCCACAAGCCAACCTTTCCCTTTTGGATCCATCCCCGATTTTGCCTGGCTTCAAATGTCGACAGCAGTGAGCGTTCATGTCCTTTTGTATCCTCATCCCCCTCTTCCCCGCTGGATTAACCTTCCCCTCAGCTGATCAGGCGGCGGGAGGTGCCGGTTGGGGGGGGGGGGCGTAGTCACTCACTGTGATGCCGTGGCGGACCTCGTGCTCAATCCAGCCACAGCCGATGACATGGGTTTGCGACCAGACCAGCTGCGTGTAGTGCCCGGCAGTGCCCCCGGTGAACCTGCTCGGGACAGGAGCAGCAGGGTCAGTCAACACTCAGTCAACACTCAGTCAACACTCAGTCAACACTCAGTCAACACTCAGTCAACACTCAGTCAACACTCGGTCAACACTCAGTCAACACTCAGTCAATCCTCAGTCGGGTCAGTCAGCCAGGTCAGCAAGATCAGAAAGGAGAGCAAATCGGAAACAGTTTTATGAGTAAATATGAAACTTTTGGAATTATTTTACGAGCAAATCTGGTATGTATCTATTGAAATAGCTGGGGCATGCGGGCACAACAAGCTTCCTACAGATAAATACGTCCCGGATCTCGTCTTTTTCGTAGCAATTCTTCAAACTTCTGCGATTGAGTAACAACTACTACAGTTCTTTCCTCTGCACAAGTTTGTGAGTTTTCACGAAGCCGGGCGATTGGGACGTTTAGGGCGTTTGGGGCGATTGGGGCGATTGGGGGTAAATGGGTCTATAGCTTGTAAGAACACGGCTTTTCCCGGTGATTTTTGGTATCAATCACAATTTTATGAATTAATGTATAAGTGTATGTTATTACAATGCAATATTTACCGTTAGTTTGCTTTGAATATTAAAATTCATGAGCAAATCTGGCAATTTTGGGTTGTGTTAGTTCCTTCTACAAAACATACCAAAAATGCCCCCAAAAGAGGCTAAAATGTATACTAGATGACTAGCTTTGATTAAATAAAATACGCAATTGACAGTTAGTTGGGGCAAAAATGAAGATATTATTGACAAATAAATATAATATTATGATGAGAATGCAATAAAATGTCAAAAGCATAGACAGGCTCCGAACACAGAATTCAACGTCGCTCCGTCCCGCTGAGATCGTCCAATTTAGAGCGGCAACTTCGTTGGCTTCTGAAAACCGAAACAATCCTTACTCATTTACTTAAGCAACGAATCACACTAAATTTTCTTGATCTGATTAATTGGTGAATCTCACAAAAAAAAACCTGAAAGAACCTCAGAAAAAGCACTTATAACACCCATGAAACATGCGGGCTTTCTGCAGCCACTGGTACTGAAAACTCAAAAATGGATGCTCTAGATCGAACGGACGCCATTGTTGGTCGCAGACCATGGCTCTGCGCATGCGCAATGTGACGTCAGGCGACCGACCGGCCGGTGGCCATGGTGACCGGCCGGCCGGCGCCGGAGCCACGTGCGCAACGTGACGTAAGGTGATCGGCCGGCCGGTCGCCTTGGTGACCGGGCGGCCGGCGCCTGTGCAGAGCCAGCGCAGAGTCGGAGCCAGCATTCCCAAAAGTGATCAAAACGAAATTGCTCATTATCATTAATCCTTGCCTTCAAATGTGAACATGTGACTGAAAATACGAATGGAGTTATCATAGTCCAGTTCCCATTGAAATAAGCTATTATTCCTGAAAACCAGATCGTTGCAAAATATGACCATTTCCCGAACCACGCACTTCCGGGATTCGAGCAAGATGGAGTCGCAACAAACGCTCTAAACCGCCCAGCCATCTGGCATCACCGGAGCTAGTTTAAGATGAAATTGTTAATTTTAAGTAAACTATGGTGATATCATTCAAATGGAATATCCAGAGAAGTACATTAATTCATACAATTTCTATTGATAGCAAAAATCACCGGGAAAAGCCGTGTTCTTACGAGCTATAGACCCATTTACCCCAAACGCCCCAATCGCCCCAAACGCCCCAATTGCCCGGCGAATAAAATCCTTCGTGAAAACGGCTATTAGCGGAAATTGTTTGATGGGACTCACCTGCGAATATCGTCAGGACGCAAGTCTTTGACCTCTTTAAGCCAGCCGTCCATTTGAGCGACTGGCTTGAGGTCAATATTGTTTAATTCTTCACGGGAAAACTGTCGTTGGTGGAGCTTAACAGATATTTCTGCCACGTTTTGCCCGACGCCAAAGCGTTCTGAGAAAGTAAAAAACACACATTTGAGTCATGCCCTGAATACAAGAAGAGCAGAACAAGACACGCTAAGAAACAACCATGCCACTCTTCTGGAACGTTGTAACACATACAGTACTGTGAACGGCAGACTGCTTGGGACCATGCTTTTTGGCGTTAACTTTTGAAGGTATCAACTGGCGTTAACACATTTCTCGCAATGAACGTTTCAGACCCTGCGCAAATTTATATTTTTAAGGTTGTTTAATGTCAAACAAAACTTTAGGGCACTTCCCATTCACTCGTAATGTTAAAGATAATTCGAGCTCGGATAGAGGCTAAAGCCCGGTCACTCTATAGTCCCGCCCTCGACTCCGCCCACCACTCGCAACTGACCGGTCACAGGTCGGACAGCGCCGGTTCAAGGTCAGCCAGGTGAGCTCTGACGTCAGAGCATTGCTCCGACTTTTCACGATAGCCTCTACCCACAGATTGAATTCTCTGTGCGAGTTTTAGCATTACGAGTGCCTCGAAAGTGCCCAAAATTTGCATCCGACATGAAGCAACCTCAACGATACAAATGGTACAGGGTCTGAACCGCTCATTGCGAGAACAACATGACAGTGGGTGCAATGTAAACGTACCGGTTTTTCGGCACTCCCCGCAGTCGTGGCCGTCGCGGCAGCGGTCGGCAGCGCCCTGGGCGATGTCATGCAGCTCCATGTCGTACGTCTGTCGGGCACACGACACACGGTGACATAGTGACACACGGTGACACACGGTGACACACGGTGACAGTGACACACGGTGACACACGGTGACATAGTGACACAGGGTGACATAGTGACACACGGTGACATAGTGACACACAGTGACAGTGGCACACAGTGACACACGGTGACAGTGACACACGGTGACATAGTGACACACGGTGACACATGGTGGTCAGGGGATAAATAAGGGGGACACAATGTATGGTAAACAGGCACATTTCGAACAGCTATGGCAGATAAATGACAAAAGATACGCACGACATTTTAACAAAATCGCCGCTTGATGAACCTTGGAACTAAAAATATTGTTGAAAGAAGGAGGAAGAAAGGAAAGAAGAAGGAATTCCATGAAGGAATAAAACACAGTAAGGGAAACAATACTTAGAAATATAGTAACTTTCTCGAATGCTTTTGAATTAGGCGATAGAAAGTTAAACAACATTAGAAATTTAAAAGAAGAAAAAAACGTTCAAAAATGGCACACAAACTTAATGTGCCAAAGCAAAAGTGAAAAGCTTTCGAAAACCTGTACTTATTTTGCTTCACCTTTAGTCTCTCCAGTCATTTCCGTGCACTCACCATCTGCATCATGTCGGCGCCTTTCGGGAGGAAGACGTCGCCGTGGCCCCTGATCCGACCATTGGCCAGCATCATCCGCTCCATGTTGTGCCGGTGCAGAATATCGGACGCCTCCTTGTAGACGAGCCGGCGCCGCCTCACGTAGCCACAGGTCTCACGGGTGTGCTGTTGTTTGCAGAGAGAGTGACGCATGGAGAGTCTGCAGTAGTACTGGCTGACCTGCGCAGCCCGGTGGTCACCGCCGTCGTCTTCAGGCTGCTGCTGCTGCTGCTGCTGCTGCTGCTGCTGCTGCTGCTGCTGCTGCTGCTGCTGCTGCTGCTGCTGGCGCTGCTGGCGCTGCTGGCGCTGGTCCTGGTCCTGCGCCACGACCAGAGCGGCCAGGCCGAGGAGGCAGAACGCCACCCAGCGGACGGAAGCGGAGGTCATGGTCAGCTCAGAGGTGCCCGACGCGTCACGATCTGTGCCTCTGCACTGTGTGCGTAGAGAACCAATACAAAAAAATACTGTGAGAGCAGGAACTTAGGCGGCTGTCGAACGCGATGGCGTTTAAATAATGGAGACGAGACGAGGCGGCACAGCTGTGCCATCGGCCACGGTCGGGGTTGGGGGAGCCTACTGAGACGGTGATTGGTTAATGACAGATGACTCCCTATCGGACCCCGATGGTTATTGGGGGAAGCACTAGACGCTCGTCGGCGATTGGTCCGTGCGACCTAGCTCCGCCCATGAACGTCCGCTTCCAGGTTCCACTTTGTGTGAAGATGGTTAATGCCTCCAGGTGGGCAATGTAGCGAGGCATTCATATTTCAGAAAAGAAAAAGGTTCTAAGGCAACATGGTAACGTAAGTTATATAAATTGAGGTCTTCACTTTGAAGCACCGCGTCGTTCCGTAAAACTGAGGCAACTTAAACTTAGAAAATGTTACAATCACCGCACTCCCGTTTGATCAAGCCTCGGGAGCAATGTAGACACCTTACAATGTCATGAGATGTTTCTAACAACTTATACACGCAACGAGTGAATTACCTACACTGTAAATAAGTGTTAATATATTTCCACTAAATAAGAACTATTTCAGTAAGTTTGATCGTAATTGATTGATCATTTCCAACTGAACCACAGCCATTTGTATTGACTGGAACTCTGTAAAGAGACCTTACCTTCCAATCAGAAATAATTAAATAGCAAAACAATTCGATTGATTCGTAGACAACTATTATCACAAAATATGGAGTCACTCATTTTGCCAGTGGTAAACCAAGGTGAATGCCTTAACTCTCGCCCGGGTAGGGCAAAATCACTACGTGTTCGGGTGGGGGGGGGGGTACGACCCCCCTTAGCGTTTCGCCCCTAATTGAGCTAGAGCTTCGATTAAAAAACGGAGCGTGTTGCTTGTGACAAGAGGAAGCTGATGATACCCGATTTGAAAGTCGTGGGTCATTAGGTGACCTCTTAGTGACCCAAAAGTCATCAAAATTGTAAATGCGTATAAATTGAATTTTATCGAGCTAGAATCGTGAATGAGCATATCATAATGCTTAATGGGTGCCAAATTCGTAATCAGCGTCACAAAATGTCCTAAAAACTGCCAAATTCTAAAAAGGTCATGTCAGGTCATCTGAAGTGTGACCTCGGTTGACCTGTGAGAGCGCATGACCCCAGTGGAATATAATTATGTAAAATGGATTCCAAATTTGAAATCAGCATCACAAAATCTACCAGAAACCGCCAGAAGCCCGCAAAAGTCGTCGGAGGTCATCGGAGGTCAATGACCTCAGTTGACATCTGAAAAGGTCAATCGAGGTCACAATCTCAGTGGAAACCACAACTGTTACCTGGAAACACCTGTGCATATGCTCCTGAACAACAAACACTCGGAATCTGCACAAGTTACAAGCATCGATACTGCGGACGCCAGTTGCGCCTGACATGACCTTGAGAAACAGGTCCATAGGTCACGGGTCATGTTGGTTAGAAATTCAAAACTTTTAGAGTATGAGCACTTTTTCAAAGTAGGGTACTGAAAGTTCCATCGTAATCGGTTGGAAACTACGCGAGTTATTCCAGAAAAACCGAGGAGGGTGGCATCCACCCCATCCTCTTACCTGTTTTTGCAAGGTCATGTCAGGCGCAACTGGCGTCTCGTAGTACTGATTCTTGTAACTTGTGTAGTTTCATAGTGTGTGTTGTTCAGGAGTATATGCATAGGTGTTTCCAGGTGACAGTTGTGGTTTCCATTGAGATTGTGACCTCCGATGACCTCATATTACTTGTTTGGCTTCTGGCAGTTTCTAGGACATTTTGTGACGCTGATTTCAAATATGGGATCCATTGTACATAATTATATGTTCCACTGGGTTCATACGCCCCAACAGGTCAATCGAGGTCACTGATCTCAAATGAGCAGACATTACCTGACATGACCTTTTTGGAATTTGGAAGTTTCTAGCACATTGTGTGACGCGGATTTCAAATTTGACACCCATTTAGCATAACTATATGCTCATTCGCGATTCTAGCTCGATTCAATTCAATTTATACTCATTTACAATTTGGTTGAATTATGGGTAATTGACATGACCTCAGGTCACCTAATGACCTAGGACCTTAAAATCGGGTATCAAAGGCTTCCTCTGGTGACAAGAAATACGTTAGTTTTTAATCGAAGCTCTAGCCCAATTAGGGGCGAAACGATAGGGGGGTTGTACCCCCCCCCCCCTGCACGGTCACGCACTGATCGGACGCTGCATGGGCGAGGGTTAAACTCAGATTTCGACATTCTATCTCATGGAAGCTGAACACATAGATTTCGCTTCTGTGAACACCAAACAGGTATCGTTACATACGCTCTGCAATGCACGTTCCGCTAATCCGTTTAAGTCCACCGTCCCCAGCAATACTGATGTCTGGTATTGATCGCCTCATTCCACTTCGCTAAATTTCCAAGTATTATTGTGATTCAGCTTCGTCCAGCAAGTTCAATGCAGAATACATCAGCTATGAAACGGTTTGAAAGCCAGTAAAACGCCATTATGGGGTCGGGAACCGCGTGGGCAGTTCTTAAAACCCGCGCACTGCAGGGGCTTTGCGCCGAACACGAACTGCAGGGGGGTTTATTTCCGCCCCGTGAGATCTAAAAAACTACGCTACGTAGCGACAAGCGGAAAAAGGCATTTGATAGCTTGATACAAGTTCTATTGAAAGTATGTCTTATTGTTTTAGGTCAGGTCAAAATTCAGGTCACCACAGGTCATCAAAAGGTAAATGTTCCAGTTTGTTTTCCTGTTTTAGTACATCGCTCCAGAAATTCCCATATGTCTCGGAAACTATGCTAGTTAGAAACAAACGGAAAAAAGCAAACGCCATCCAGTGAAATTTGCAGTCGAAAAAGTGTCCTCAAAATTGATTTTAGGTCAATATTGGAGGCTCCAGAGTCCAGAGGTCAAAAAAGGAAAACAAATGTTTTTTTTGCCAAAAAAAAATCGCCATTTACCTTGTATTTAATTAAGATAACGAAAAACTGTTTACGCCATTGTGTTTATCTCGTCAAGGCACTTCGAATGATATAAATGGTGGTGACTTTGTTATGTAAACTTAAAAATTTGACCTCAGGTCAAGGTCAAGTGGTGACCCAAGTATGACATGTTGCAAATGGGAAGACGTGTCGTGACGAGAAAAACACATTGCTGTCCGTTTTACTTTTCTATCTGTATTTTGTCGGGAGTTATTGACAAAAAAGTGATGTGACCTCGCATGACCTCAAATGACCCCATAGGGGTCACTGAACAAAACTTACACTTGTATCATCAATAATATCCCATAATAACATGCTCCAGAAGTAATTGGACTAATATCATGCATATCCTTGAAATAGGAAGCATTTGTATATTTCCCCATTGACTTATTATGGGGAGGTTACGAAATTGACCTGACCTTTGGTCATCGATATCAAAATTCCGAGATAAACGAATTGTAAGTACTGATGCCCTCATAACATCCTGGACGTTTCAAACTGATCGGTGAGAAACTCTGGCTTTGGCACAACTGCAAAAAAAATTGGAGGTGGGGTCACTTGACCTAGTCTGGTGACCTGACCTGAGATGAGCCGAGGTTATTTTTTTGTCAAAGTGTGCGCAATTGATGTTTTAACAGGTGTGTCAAAACCCAGGGGCGCTACACGCCGCCGTTTTTTCTCTATCTGCGAAAAACCTGAGTGGGGCGGAAATCAACCCCCCTGCAGTGCGCGGGCTAACTCTTAAGCATTCGTTGCCAATGCAAATAACACTCAAAGGGAAATAATGACCTTTTCCCACAAAAATGGAGTTAGCACTTGAAATCGCCAGACGAGACCAAAATATATTGTAAATTCATCACATTTTGCATGAAAACTTTCCTACCGAAAGATATTTCAAGTTAAAGTTGATAAGCGTTCCACACTTTTAACGACCGGTACTTGCAAGTACTTTTGGTCCTCATCAAACTGCGGGCTTTTCCCGTATTGTTTTTTACGCAATGGAGTGGAAAATATATTGTGCGTTCTGCTTGTTGTGATTATATGCCCGGCGATCTTCTAAAACTAACAGCGATTGGAAAAAGTGGCAATAAAATCGGAAGCTCATCGATGCACATTAACGGCGGCATAGTTAGTGGTTGCGACCCTCAATTTTAGAAAATCGATTCATTTGTTTTCAACATTAGGAGTATTGTATAATTTGTCTGTGGCTGTATATAACACTATGCTTTATATTATCATGAAAAATAAGAATTTTTCCCCCCAAAAAAACAACTAACAAACAATAACACAAAACTGGCAATAAAATCGGAAGCTCATCGATGCACATCGACGGCGACCTATTTAGCGTCGGCGATTTGTTTACAAAGTCATTGTCATTCTTCTCGGCGCACTTAACCATTGTGGCGAGTTATTCCTGATTAGTATTCCCTATTCCCAAGTCCCGTAGCAGGCTTTGTTAATGACGTCACTGGTGCCATTCTTGTGTAGCATCGCAAAATATATCTGATTTTGAGTTGAAAGCTAATTAAAGACTTATTCAAATTATTGTTTTTAAGTTTGAATTTTCTTGTTAATCATTATTAAAGGTATTTTATCACTGTATTTCATAGTAGTTGACACTTCAGAAACTTGTGACGTAATAATATTGTTTCCAATATGCATTTCCCTCACCTTTTGCTATTGTGGCGCAGTGCCGAGTGCTTTGCGAATATTAGCTTGCCATAGGTTCAATTCATTCCGCCCTTATTTTATTCGAGTTGGTATAGTTTGCATGTCGTTGTTATTCGTGACTTATACTGATAGTCAGTCATGCATCACGGATGCTTCACGGATTGCTTCACGGATTGCTTCACGGATCAAAGCGCTGCTCGAACGCACGCTAGTAGCGCTAGTAGCGCTTTTGTTCTCCATGGCAACCAGGCGTGAGCCAATGAAAAGCCAGAACGTATTCCCTTTCTGACTTTTGATTGGCTGACGCCTGGTTGCCATGGAGAACGAAAGCACTACTAGCGTGTGTCCGAGCAGCGCTCAGTTTGATCGGAAACGTCACAGAGCCTCCAAAAATGCCGCACTCGATGTAAACAATGGTAGGGAAGGACGAATTTGCCAATGACCTTCATGAAGTACACAAGGTACTTGTTTTGCACTTTTCCAAACTTAGAACTTTGAATCTGGGAATAATGTTATTTAATTCTTAAATTTAAATAAAATAGTTTTAAAACCATAACGGTAGCCTAAGAAATTGTTGCTAACAAAATCAAAAGGTCATTATTTCCCTTTAAGAACCTTACGGCTTACTTTGAGTTTAAAAAGGTTAAATAGTTAATTAAATTATTAAATGGTTAATTAAATAGTTAATATATATTTATTTTACACGGAAACTTGGTTTGGTTTGATCAACAAGTGTGCACTGCTCAATCACTTTTTATTTTGCGCAGTAGAAACTGAAGAGCATTGTCATCAGGCCAGACTTGTAAGGAAAAAAATACCACGGGCTAGAGACGGCAGTAACTCGCACAACGGCAACACCAAACCTTGCGGGACTGCAGTAGCGCACACAATAGTAGCACTATCAGCTGGAGACTGTATTAGCTCGCACAACAGAACACCAAATACTAGAGACTACAGTAGCGCACGCAACAATAACACTAGGGACTGCAATATGGATGTTGCCATAGCGCACACAACAAAAACTACCAGCTGGAGACTGCAGAAACGCACACAACACTAACACCAATTGTTGGAGACTGCATTAGCTCACACGACACTAGCACCACGGCATGGAGATTGCAATAAATCACACAATAGCAACACCAATAGACGGAGACTGCATCAGCGTACACCAAGGTAAAGGCAATATCACCAGAAGTTTTACTAGTACACAGTCTAGCAGTACAAGGATTGCAATACGACACATTGGCATTTGATTAACCCTCGCCAGTGCGCGCGCGTGCGCGGGTGCGTGCGTGCGTGCATGCGTGCGCGGGTGCGTGCGTGCGTGCGTGTGTGTGTGTGTGTGTGTGTGTGTGTGTGTGTGTGTGTGTGTGTGTGTGTGTGTGTGTGTGTGTGTGTGTGTGTGTGTGTGTGTGTGTGTGTGTGTGTGTGTGTGTGTGTGTGTGTGTGTGTGTGTGTGTGTGTGTGTGTGTGTGTGTGTGTGTGTGTGTGTGTGTGTGTGTGTGTGTGTGTGTGTGTGTGTGTGTGTGTGTGTGTGTGTGTGTGTGTGTGTGTGTGTGTGTGTGTGTGTGTGTGTGTGTGTGTGTGTGTGTTGGGGGATGCCAACCCCTCGGTTTTTCGAAAATAACTCGTATTTATCCACTGATTGCTATGAAACTTCCAGTACCTTACTTGTGAACAATGACACATACTCTTAAAATTTCCAACTTCTACTCCCAATGACCCGTGACCTATGGCCTGTTTCTCAAGGTCATGTCAGGGCAACTGCCGTCCCGTAGTATATCGATGCTCGTAATTTGTGCAGTTTCCGAGTGTTTGTTGTTCAGGGGCTTATGCACATGTGTTAACAGGCGACATGTATGGTTTCCACCGAGATAGTGACCTGCGATTGCCTGCTATGGCTGTTTTGGCCTCTGGCAGTGTCTAGGACATTTTGTGACGCTGATTTCAAATTTGGCATCCATTTTACATAATTATATGTTCCACTGGGGTCATGCACTTTCACAGATCAACAGAGATAACTGACCTCAGATGACCTGAAATGACCTGTTTGGTCCCTGGTAGTTTCTACGACATTTTGTGACGCTAATTTCAAATTTGGCAACCGTTTTGCATAATAATATTGTTGTGAATCCGCAATGCCAACCGTTTCCGTCCGCCACGGATCTCGTACAAACAACAAATGTCTCTCCGAAAGTCCTATATTGTCCCACACGACCGATATCCAGTGCCCTCCGGGAGGCGGAAACGGTGCAGCAGCGCCACTCGGAGAACACCTGAGGCGACACCAGACACCACCGGCCAGGCCACAGCACGGGATCCCAACGGTGTCCGTTCGGGAGAGGCCGCCTCGGAGAACACCTGAGGCGACACCACCGGCCAGGCCACAGCACGGGATCCAAACGGTGTCCGTTCGGGAGAGGCCGCCCGAGGGCCTGGGAAAAAGTCATTCCATATTTTGGTCACGTGTTTTAAATGAAGATTTCCTTCATATTCTTCTCGTTGTAAGGCAGTGGGTTGGGGATCCCGAGAGAGGTTATTTACGGTTTACTATAGCACGTTCAGTATTCACCATAAAAAAGACACGTGACCATGAAGATAAAAATCCAAGATGGAGGCCAATTCCGCCCCAGGCGGCCTCTCCCAAACGGCACCGGCTCCCAACGACAGGGTGTCGTAATAGGGTGGCAAGTCCAGTCGGAACGGCAGCAGTACTCGGACTTCACCCGAGGCACAAGTACTGGCTGAGTAGTCCCTCGGACACCCGCCGCTACGTGCCACACGGCTCAGAGTTCACCCGAGGCCACACGACACGGAGACGACGGGAGGACACATAGATATGCCCCGCAGTGCTACTCAGTGTACATCCGAGGCAATTTTGTCAAACGGCGGGTCCAGACCAGGCAGGAATTCACAGGGGCACACAGAACAACAGGGCATAAACACACCAACCCCTACCAGCCGGCTGACACGGCCGGCCCCACTCCCGCACCAGCGGCACCTTGTCACCCACCAACCCCTACCAGCCGGCTGACACGGCCGGCTCCACTCCCCGCACCAGCAGCACCTCGTCACCCACCAGTCCCAACCAGCCGGCTGACACAGCCGGCCCCACTCCCCGCACCAGCGGCACCTTGTCACCCACCAGCCCACACCAGCTGGCTGATACAGCCGGCCCCACTCCCCGCACCAGCAGCACCGTGTCACCCACCAGCCCCAACCAGCAGGCTGACACGGCCGGCCCCACTCCCCGCACCAGCAGCACCTCGTCACCCACCAGCCCCTACCAGCCGGCTGACACAGCCGGCCCCACTCCCCGCACCAGCAGCACCTCGTCACCCACCAGCCCCTACCAGCCGGCTGACACGGCCGGCCCCACTCCCCGCACCAGCAGCACCTCGTCACCCACCAGCCCCAACCAGCCGGCTGACACGGCCGGCCCCACTCCCCGCACCAGCAGCACCTCGTCACCCACCAGCCCCAACCAGCCGGCTGACACAGCCGGCTCCACTCCCCGCACCAGCAGCACCTCGTCACCCACCAGCCCCAACCAGCCGGCTGACACGGCCGGCTCCACTCCCCGCACCAGCAGCACCTCGTCACCCACCAGCCCCAACCAGCCGGCTGACACAGCCGGCCCCACTCCCCGCACCAGCAGCACCTCGTCACCCACCAGCCCCAACCAGCCGGCTGACACAGCCGGCTCCACTCCCCGCACCAGCAGCACCGTGTCGGCCACCAGCCCACACCAGCCGGCTGACACAGCCGGCCCCACTCCCCGCACCAGCAGCACCGTGGCGGCCACTTACCCCGAGCGTCGCCGTTCGCTAGCTGACCATTCGTCCCCAGCACGCATCTGACCTCAGCTCAGGTCACGTGCCGTGGATCACAACAACCAATCACAGCGCGATGCACTCGGCGCACGCGAATCCGCGGTACCAAAACGTCGCGCTGCAAAAGCTCAACATCAATTCCGTCGCAAACCCAAGACCCTGGGATTACGAGTCTCATGGTCTACCGAATGAGCTATCGGCACCGATGCCCGGTCGCTAAGTCCGTGACCGGGACACCACTTTCCCTGCACACAGGTAGAATCACCTAGATAACAAAATGCTCATTCACGATTATAGCTCCATTATAGTTCAATCTCTACACATGCACACGTTGGATGACGTCTAGGTCATTAACATGACCTCAGAGGTCACCTAATGACCCGGATCTTAAAAACGGATAGTAACGACTTCCTCTCATCACAAGCAACACGCTCGTTTTTGAATCGAAGCTCTATCTCAATTAGGAGCGAAACGCCAGAGAGGGGGTAGTACACCCCCCCCCCCCTCCCCCTGCACGGTTACGTAGGTATCGGACCCTGTACTGCCGAGGGTTAATATCAAAGCCTACAAAACATCCAATCAACGGATGATGTTTCAACGGATTCCACTTCTTCCCGTCATTACATCAACTCGTCGCGACGGGTTGATCCGGGATCCGACGTGTCAGGTCCTTTCACATCAACTCGTCGCGACGGGTTGACCCGGGACCCGACCTGTCAGATCCTTTTGACGGTCGGGCTCGCTGCTCTTTCCAGTCCTGCAGCTGAGATGCAAGTTTGGGAGATAAACTACGCATGTTCTAGGCTCCAGAACATGTTTTATTTATATATTTAGGTATATTTTACGTGACACTGTAAAATTAATAAAACCCCTTCATTGGGGTTGAGAACCAAGCGGGCGGTTCTTAAACGTTATTTCCTAATGTGAAAGAGCACTTAAAGCTTTGATTTTAGTTAAACAGGAGACGCTAGAGACGGCGACCCCCGTCGCCGTCCTTCGCCGGCCGCAGGTGGTCACGTGACCGGACGGGTCAGCCCGAGACTGCCGAGCGCGAGGCCGGTGAGTCGTGGCCACAACCACAACCATAGGGAAGACAGGATTGTTCGTTGGTACGCGCTGCTCCTAAACCCGTCAACGCAGAATTTCAACAACAAAATAGCACGATATTTTTTACGACAACGCTTGGAATTACTTGCTTTTCAATAGTTACCCGTGCAATAATATAGAACCAAGAAAAATGATTAACTTTTCATTAATTTACCCGTTCAGACATAGTAGCCCGGATAAAGTTCAAAACTCTGTTGGGTATACCCTACGTATACCAGTCTTATCAGACGGGCCAACACTGCCCCCCTGAGGTATTTGCCGTATTTCTCGAAATGTATGCATGACATTAACACCGAAACAGCGTTACTTTGTTAGTTAAACACAATCATTTGCCTGTGATCTGTCAAAGTATGAATTCATTTACGCAGGATGCATGCGTACAGGAGGCGGTAAGGCAAATCCTTGTATTTGTATTGAGTCCAAAATGGTGCGGGAGCACCGCCCTGGGAACTCTGCTCCTAGGGACAATACTCCCAACTTTCTGAAAATTGTCAAATATACTCCGGTAGTAGTGACAATTATGAAGTAAATGCTGCTTAAAACGATATATATTTTTCCAAAAAACGTCACTTAACTTGATACAAATTAAGTTTTTAAATTTGGGGTGATGACGTCATTATTGAGCAATAAATAAAAGTTTAAGCTGCCAAATGATATGCACAATGTTACTGGAATAAAAAAGTATTTTCTTATCACGGGTTTTGAAAATAAGCGCCTTCGAGGAAAAAATGAAACTGAAATTACAGCATAATTATTCAATGTATTGATTGGAAAATAGGTAAATGTTGGTAAATGCAATAGCATGACGCACTCACCTGAACACCGTAGCTGAGATATTTTCTAAGCGCACACAACACAGCGCATTCGAGGCATACTTGTTCTTAAATTATTATTGCATTAACCCGCCATTAGCTGGGAGGAGGGTCCCCCCTAACGGACTTTCGCAATAGCTCAAAAAATAATAACGCTATCAACGTAAAACTTCAGATAATGTCTCCTAAATCCATGATACGTCTTCTGTCGAAAACTCAAGGAATTTTGTCGAAGATTTCCCGAAATATAGTGAATTTGGTGACGTCACTTCATACGAGTTTGACACAAAAATCCGCTAAACTTTAGCAGGCCGTACAAATGCTATATTTGAAGCAAAATGCAATCAAAAAAGACTTGAAGATATGGCATTGCAAGGGATACAACATGGTTATCACGCATTTTTTTTATAATTTTGGTTTTTGACCACCAATTATTTTTTTGGGGAAAAATAATCTCAAAATCGACATTTTCAAATACGTGTTTTTTTAAAAAGATATGTAGAACTACATGTGGGTAATACTCAAACAAAATTTAAAATCAATATCTGTATTTTTGACTGACTTATCGCTCCCTAAGTATGAGTAACTCATGACGTCATACTTTGCAAATGTTTTTTTTGGCTTTTAGTGGCCAGATACAAACAAATAAATGCCAGCATTGTACTTCTGAGACAAAACTAATCTAGACACATGCCTTTTGTATTTATATTTATCAATTTCAAATTTTGACCTTATTTGACCTGACCTTGAACTTATATGGTGTCAAATTTGGAAATGACTGCTACTATCGAATTATACGTGTAAAATAACCCATACAACATGTGTCGCATGGCTTTCATAGACCTGTGACCTTTTGTGAACTGGCATTGACCTTTACCTTTGCTTACAATTTCACTTTTGCTTATGCAGCATATTTATTATACATTTGAGAGCACTTTGTGCGATAATACTCGCAATCTAAGGCTTTGGATGGAAAGTATGGCCCGAAAACTCAAATATCTTAATTTTATCTTTGATCTGACCGTGACCTGACATGTGACCTTATTTTGACAATTTCGTGTATGCGTTGGATGCGTCTTATTAAGAGCTTTCAATTACCGCCTTGCGCGTCTCGCTGCGGTAATTGTTCGGACGATAACCAGGGGGGGAGCGAAAACGCCCCCCTCCCCCCAGCCAATGGCGTTCGGCTGAGACCCCCAGCCAATGCCGGGTTAAAATCCGAAACATCAAAACCACTTACCTTCAAAGCTATTGTCAGAGCTCCGATCTGGTCAAATATCAGCGTAACACATCACTCATCCACCGAACTTCGCCATCATATAAAGTCAAAACAAACCAGACCCTTAAGGGAAACAGTTCACATTTAACATGGAGTTTTGAGATGAGATAGCCAAGTTGTAGTCCATGCTCGGAAATGGATTTGAGAAGCTTTCACATCTTCATAGAACCCCCTTAATTAATTAAAATTGAGCCCTGGAAGTATGAACGAGTATCCTTCGTGTCTCCCATCGCTGATTGGCTGATTTGATGTATGCTTATGACGTATGGCTTGGATAATAAGTATTATAAACATTGAAATATATAGCGCTGGACAAGAACATGCTGTTCCAGTACCTTATTCCCTTCATTGCACGAATGAACTTTGAAATATATATCGCTAAAATCGTCTATAAACACTTTTCTCAGCAATATTTTTAGTGAAATTATACGTCACGCAAGTGTAGATATCTTGAGCTCGCATTAATTCACTCCATTGAGAGGAAAACATCTGAATTGGAACCAAATAACTGACATTATAATTTGCTTTTTCCGCGTTCATATACTTACTATGGTATGGCTTACTAGTAACATGATAATTCATTTCTAGCTTCTCTCAATCATTTCTGAGATGTCTTAAAGGTGAACTGTTTCCTTTAAGGTTTATCTCTAAACAGGTACACACGGCGGTGACTAGAGATCACGTCATCGGAACAAAACTAACAAATATGGAAGGTCCAAATGAAAAAAATCAACTTGAATTTCTCTAAGACCTGATAACTGTGCTTGTTTTAAATGCCTACATTTCCTAAATTCCTTCCTAAATCCTTCCTAAATTTCACTACATAGTCACTAACTAAGGTGGGAATGTCCCTTTACGCAGCAAAATATGAAAATATCTGTACGACGTGTACCTTTGACTACTGATCTACTGAAGTTAGCATATGCCTTAAAAGTTGAAAAGTCAAGAACAGGACGTCTATCGCAGTCAAAAAGATGAGATCATTCCAGGTCACTCAGTGTTATCGAAAGTTGTCCATATGGCAACTCACTCTCAAATAAGTTCAAAGTCCAAAATGAGGCTTTTCGTGTACAGTACCAATTGACAATATTGTACACCGTATAATATTGCGTACTTATTGATAATATCGCAAGGCTACATGCGACAACAATTTTATTTGGCGAATGAACTTCGAAGCTGTGGAGGGGAACAACCGTGCTGTGGATAAACAGAGAGGTGAAAATAAAATTAAATGAAATGAAAGTGAATTAAATGTAGGAAAAGAATATGAATTCGGTAACAATTTTGGATGCGGGGGAGGGGATAGACAATTCCTTCTAATGCAGGAGAGAGGGGTCAGCCTCCTAATTCCAAAGCTGGGAGCTCGATATTTTCCTCTCTTCCCACTTTCCCACGGCATAGCCATTGCGTACCTAAGTAGCATAGTATGTCTAAATATAACGAAATATAACAAAACAGTTCAAAACAAATCAAGCATCCGCCGATTTATATAGATCATCCACATAGAGAAGCACTGCCTTATGCGGGGAGCACGCCCGGGGGCGGTGCTCCCCATCCAGCAGGGTCGCCCGGTCACATGGCATGGCATCCTACGACATAACTGCGGACATTGGAAAAACACGGCCTGTGTTGCCGAAAGCTAACACAGTAAGAAGCACCAATACATGTTCAAAGACACGACCGACATCTTTCGTTTTTGGCGATATAAAAGCGAGAAATTGAAGAAAGACTCTTAATTCCAAAGAAAGCGAGAACAAGACGAAAGTCGTAACATTTCAACTTAATCTTATTTAACACATGGAAATGAAAATTTCCGACCAATTCATTCACATTGCATACCTGTGAGGAGCCAACCGCAAATGACATTCAGACGAGTAGACAGTGTAACATTGATTTTGTTCCCGTGAAGCGAACCTTATTGTCTGATTGCGCAGGTCTCAAAATAACTAAAACGAGAATAATATTGTTCAAACTGTTTTGTTTGTTGTGAAAATGGCACGGAATTTTCGATTGTTAAAGCGATGTTTTGGAAGAAATGGCTCGTCAACAAAAATAAGGTTAATTCACGGTTCCGACCTCAAAACACCTGATCATAGAGACGCTGAACACGAATGTGACATCAGTTTTGCTGTATCCGATCAGGTTTTTGATAACCAACGCACTAATATCAGTCAGACGTCATAAGTATAAATGGCATTTATAACATATGCATTGTCAGTAATATCTCAGAAACCATGAAACTCAAGGACATGTGGTCTTCACTGCCATGCTTGCCTGTTGATCAACCTACTACTAGGTAATAGCTATTTGTTGTGCTATCTCCTATGGTTGACCTGCGGACGCGAGGTCATGCCAAAGTAAGCTCAAGCCTGCTCATTTTGCTGAAATGATCCTTTCCGAAATTCACCTCATGGTTCCGATGTAAAACCACTTTTCGGGGTGACTTGAGGCGCTGAGTACGAATATGTCACCAGAAATGCTGCATCGGATCAGGTTTTGTCGGTTGCGGATGTTTGTGGTCCCCGGAAGACGACTTGTCCTTTTGTTGCTGTTTCTGTTAATCTGACTCTGTCTGGCAGTCTCTCTCTCCGGGTGCCATTGATCTGTCCGTGCCGTTGTCTCTGTCTGTATCTATCTGTCCGTGTTGTTTCTCATCTGATTCACTCCATGAAGCTCTCTCTCTCTCTCTCTCTTCCTGTTTTGCTTTATCTATGCCTTTCTAGGCGTGGCTTAAATGTACGAGCCGAAATGAAACTAAAACCCTCTGGCGTCAATGTATCCCTAGGAAAAACTCCTATAGGACGGGACAAAATCCTATCGACTCTATAGTATTCCTATAGACAAATATCCCATCGAAGCCATTCCTATAGGATTCAGAAGGAATTAAGTCCCATCAACTGAAATCCTATAGGACTCGGAAGGGAATCAAGTCCTATCGACCGAAGTCCTATAGGATTCGGAAGAGAGCAAGTCCTATCGACCGAAGTCCTGTAGAATTCGGAAGGAAGTAAGTCCTATCCACCGAAGTCCTATAGGATTCGGAAGAGCGTAAGTCCTATCGACCGAAGTCCTATAGGACTTAGAAGCTAATGAAGTCCTATCGGCGGAAGTCCTATAGTTTTCGGAAGGGAGTAAGCCCTATCCACTTCAGTCCTATAGAACTATGCATGGAAATTTGTCCTATCTTTAGCACTAAGAAAGAATAATGGTCTTATTTACCGAAGGCGTGTAACAAAGAAGACGGAAACAAATCCCATCTACCTTATTATTCTACTTTGTAGAAGTGCAGACAAATAATTATAATAACTATAAGCGAATTCCTTAGGGCGGTATGTGTTAAACTGTAAACATGTTGATCGCGCAAAGCCGAAAGCTTTTCTGATAATTTTGTCTTCGTTTCTGAATGGAAATATAACTTTGGGCTGCTAATGGTCATGTTTTGCACTTTATCTTAAAGGAAACAGTTCACCTTTAACAAATCTCAGAGATGATTGAGAGAAGCTAGAAATGAATTGTCATGCTACTAAGCCATAAAAATTTATATGAACGCGGAAAGAGTAAATTATAATGTCAGTTATTTGGTTCCAATTCAGATGTTTTCCTCTAAATGGAGTGAATTAATGCGAACGCAAGCCATCTGCACGTGCGTGACGTATAATTTCACTAAGAATATTGCTGAGAAAAGTGTTTATAGACGATTTTAGCGACATATCTCTCAAAGTTAATTCGTGCAATGAAGGGAATAAGGTACTGAAACAGCATGTTCTTGTCCAGCGCTACATATTTCAACGTTTATAATACTTATTCCCCAGGCTATACGTCATAATGATACGTCAAATCAGCCAATCAGCGATGGCAGACACGAAGGATACTCGTTCATACTTCCAGGACTCAATTTTAATTAATTAAGGGGTTTCTATGAATATGTGAAAGCTTCTCAAGTCCATTTTCGAGCATGGGCTACAACTTGGTTATCTCAACTCAAAACTCCATGTTAAAAGTGAACTGTTTCCGTTAATTGATCATGCTATTTGCCCAGCATCAAGTGCGGATCCAGCAGGCCGTTGGGGGGACCGTTTTTTTAGCGGACCTTACCTACCCCCAATTTCGAATTTCTTCCCGGATTTGGGCCACTTTATTTTGCAACCACACGATTTCTAATGTTTTGTTTTTGTTTAGGTTTTATATCTTTTGGGATATCGAAAAGGAAAGATGTCAGCTTGCAGTTTGTATTGTTCCGACATTGCCTTACACTGAGGAAAACTATGTCAATTGTCAGCTGTACCCAGGGGCGTCGTCGATAATTTTTGAGTGGGGGCGGGGGGTCGGCTGAAATGACGGGAAAAATGTACCCCAATTTGTTATGCGTGTATTTAAGCCTTTGCAGCATTTTTAATGTGGATTTGCATGTTATAGTAGGTAGGTACTTGTTAGTTAGCGCCGCGAAGCGGCGCAAAAAAATTACGGGTTTATCTGAAGAAAAAAAACAGAAATATATGCGGTGGGCCTTGTAGAGGATAAGAAGCTAAAAATGCTATTCATTCAATTCAGCGTTGCAATAGACCGATGACGATTACTATGGCTTCGTTATGACGATGACTACTGATGTGACGCCGCGAAGTGGCGCACAAATTTTTTTTTTAACTGATATTGAAATGAATGTAGTTTTTCATATACATTCGCATCGGATAGTAAATCACGATGACCGGTGATAGTCAGCGCTCAATAGCACAGATGATAATAATAACTGTATTACATATGTAACGAACTGTAACAAGCAACTGGTAACAGTGCAATGGTTTGAAAGCAGCAAAAGGCAGAACGACTTTTCCGCGCATAAATGGTCCCTGTGGATCTGGAGGAGCCTGGGAGAGATGGCTTGGGGAGATAGTCCTGGCCTGGTCCCCACTATTAGCTCTTCGGGCCAGCAAGTTGGGCACCGCTGGAGCAGCTTCCGGGTGCCGGTGTCTGCGTCTTTGCGTTCGCATCGCCTTTTTCGGAACTCGGCAGACTAGCTAAACATGTAGCCCGCTTTAAAGTTAATATTTTATGAAGAGAGTTGGCCCTGGGGCCAGCAATTACCGCCAAGGAGAGCAAGACACTTAATGGAATTCATTTTCCCATTTTTCAAATTTGTATATGCAATTGCGAAACTTGTGTCATGCCGCGAAGCGGCGCGAACTTTTACAGTTTTTGACTGTGGCTAGCTGGATTTTGACTGCTGCAATTTTGGGATGACCAGTACCGTTCTAAAAACGCAAATATAGCATGTATTAGACTTCGCGTCTTCGGGGAGCCAACACATAGTTTGCCCCCCTCCACACTTGAACAGGCTGGGGGGGGGGGGGGGGAATGGCCCCGTTCGCCCCCCCCTGGATCCGCCCTTTCCCAGCATACTCAAAATTATTCTTTGAGAACATGACGCGCTACCCGTTACACCACCGAGATGACCAAAGCCATCCATCCCGCTTGATTACCATAACATAAGAACAATTGACGATAATAACTCAAAATACTGTTTATGCAAAGCTTTGGATACCAAGTATTGTGTTTACTGCAGATGCGGAAAATTGAATTAAAAAATTGTCCAGTTATGTATTTGTGTGTTTTCTTTCATTGTCAGCATCTGTAGTGAACATGATATTTGGTATATTGTTCTTATTGTAACTGACTCATGACATATTCATATTGACGATAATAACTAAGAACAATGTTTATGCAAAGCATTCGATAACAAGTATCATGTTCACTACAGATGCTGAAAATTAAAGAAGAAGAAAAAGCAGAACAGGTGTTTTCTTCAATTTCCAGCATCTGCAGTGAACATGTTACTTGGTATTGAAAGCTTTGCATAAACATTGTTTTGAGTTATTATCGTGAATTGTTCTTATGTAATGGTAATCAAGCGAGACAACTTTAGTCATCTCGATGATGTAACGGGTAGCGCGTCGGTCTTCAGCCCCGAAGGTTTCGTGTTCGAAACCAGGGACGACCATTTTTCGACGCCATAATCCTATAGGAAGTCCTATAAGAATTCCTATAGGAAGTCTTATAGAAATTCCTATATGAATTCCTATAAGAAATCCTATATGAATGCCTATAAGAATTCCTATAGGAATTCCTATAGGACTGGTATAATTGTCCTTCAGAAAATTATATGGTACTTGCCTATAGGATCCTATAGGACTTTTTGGCTAGGGTTGACCTCAGCGAAATCGATGTAGGCAAAATTGCAATACATATTGTTCTTTTTCATTCAGCATCCTCTATCATGCACATTGGCCCTGTCCATAGCCCCTGTCTGAAGCCTATCCATATGAACCGCACTGACCGCACTGACGGAACCGCGCTGAAAATAGTCGGCCTGGTTCTCATGCGGGGTCGCCGGTCCCCTCAGCTAAATATAAATCACAATCTGGGTCGCTTTACCGAGTTTTCGGGCACAACAATGTCGCCTGATGGCGAGGGGATGATGTTTTCGCCGTTTCCGCGTCGGCAGATGCCCGCAGGGACGCAGAGCCCACCTTCTACCCGGCAGTGACAGCGGGAGGAAGGGGAGGATGATGAAAGAGGGTGCAGCAGAAGCGGGGAGGAGGAAGGAGGTGAATAGTTAGCTGGTCTGGTACGGTGCGAGCGGCTTTACCGGACACTTATTGGCCAAAACAGGCAGCTGTTACCCCAGTTCCCACGAGTGAAAAGCTGGAGGAAGGGTCGCATCCGCTCCTGGACAACCGCCGGTAAATGGTGATGAAACAGCCCAGAGGTGAAAAAAACCTTGAGGCCGGCACCTACAAACAGCCAGGCTGACCCACTTCAATTGTTTGCGCTCTTATGGCCAATTACTCTAAAAATCAGGGTTTAGCACGTCTCGGTGACTAAACAATATATGTCCTGGGATCCACATGTAACACCAGATCCAGGTACACAATAACCAGAGGGATCCACAGAGATCCCATATCAGACTTCAGGATTCAGGCACAAGTCTGGACTACATACTACATATACCAAGATTCCTTTACTAATAAGGTTTACCCACAACGGAGAAACGACCCCCGGGGTGACGTCAGAGCATTTGGCATCAATATTTTGCAATATGGTAGGTCCAGACATGTGCCGCCCAGGATCCAGCTGAGATCGTGATCTCTGTGTCCTGTGTCCCGGGAGACACGTGGGACACCAGATACAGGTACACAATAGATCCAGGTACACAATAAGCTGAGGGATCCACAAATATCCCAGATCCCAGGATCTACACGGGACACCAGATACAGGTACACAATAAGCTGAGGGTTCCACAAAGATCACACGTGGGACACCAGATACAGGTACACAATAAGCTGAGGGTTCCACAAAGATCACACGTGGGACACCAGATACAGGTACACAATAAGCTGAGGGTTCCACAAAGATGGGACACCAGATACAGGTACACAATAAGCTGAGGGTTCCACAAAGATCACACGTGGGACACCAGATACAGGTACACAATAAGCTGAGGGTTCCACAAAGATGGGACACCAGATACAGGTACACAATAAGCTGAGGGTTCCACAAAGATCACACGTGGGACACCAGATACAGGTACACAATAAGCTGAGGGTTCCACAAAGATCACACGTGGGACACCAGATACAGGTACACAATAAGCTGAGGGCTCCACAAAGATCACACGTGGGACACCAGATGCAGGTACACAATAAGCTGAGGGTTCCACAAAGATCACACGTGGTACACCAGATACAGGTACATAATAAGCTGAGGGTTCCACAAAGATCACACGTGGGACACCAGATACAGGTACACAATAAGCTGAGGGTTCCACAAAGATCACACGTGGGACACCAGATACAGGTACACAATAAGATGAGGGTTCCACAAAGATCACAGATCCGGATATATTTTATGCCGTGGGATCTGCGATTTACGCAGAGGGATTTTATCAATTTTATGCAGAAGGATCCACTGGGATCCAATACCTTTGTACATTGTATGCTGATTGATCCTCTGGGATCCCATATCCAACTTCGGGATGTAGGAACAAGCCTATTGTGAATATTAAGTGAAACATGACATGACGAGTGGACATTTACACCAAATGGCAAACTGACAAACTTTTTTATGAACGTATTTCAATTATAAAAATATAAGGGAATGTAACACAATGCATGGCAAAGCAAATATAAATTGTATTACCTGGTATTGTCAGCAAGCTTGTCGCTTTAGATTCTTGTACTAGCCCTCGTATGGACAGCGGCCACAAGCTTGATGCCGCCTGCCGGGAGCTTTACTTCTTCCTCAACTCTAGAGTTATTTTCTTTTTAGCTTTAGCCATCTTCAACTTTTCGCAATCAAGCTATCGAGATAGGCGAAATCAGAGTAATAAACACTTATTACCCGTGTGACACCGATAGCACCCTATCAAAATTAAAATGTCCACCGCTAAAGGTCCAAAGGTTTGACTAGTTATCCTGGTCCAAACCAAGGCTGTGCTCCAAACTAATTCAATCAAAGGTCTTGGCCTGTCAGTTAAAATGGTTCACTTGTTAGCGAAAAGCGTAAGACACTTCACGTATTGAGGGACTAACGATCCATTCGGCGAATCTTTATTTTCATACAGTCCTTATAAGTGGGTGCCCAGCTGCTGGCTTATTCTCTCACAACAATGATATGTTAGCTGGAGGAACACGTAACTAGCAGTTATACAGTGTAATTAACTAAAAAGTGATATAATTAACGGAAATTGATGTTAAAATACAATCAAATCAGGTATCAAAACTAGTGACGTCATCGTAATGTTGAAAGGATAGAAAGAAGCACAGAACTAAGTGGCGCAATTGTCGTTGTCTCATGTAGCAGCACCACAATTGTCGCAGACTCACCAGATCCACCGACAAACTCACGACTCGGGTGCCGCTTCCAAAGGCCAGCAGGAATGTCGGAGGTCGATGGATGCTGCAGCTAAATTAAAATACTTACTAATTCAACAGCCAGGCATGGGAGATGGATTATGATTGATATCTTACCGAGTCAAAATGAGTAGGATTATTATCTAAGTTTTGATATTTTAGAAGTCATGTCTCTGAAAATGCATGAATCCGTAGGTGGTTTCCTGTCTCACCGCACCTTTTGCTGTCACCGACGTACGTAGGCGAGTAGGAGCTTTTTTCACCCCTAAAAGCTCCTACTCGATAACAATAACATATAACAAAATAACAAAGGCTGTTTAACAGCCTTTGTTATTTTGTCTGGATTAGGATGTGGTTGGTTTCCTGAACACAGTATACTATCAGGCGACTGAATGACGACATTGTTGCAACACGATCTGCATTTGAATGTTTCATGCACGCTTACATTCAATGCACTCTGTATTTGCAGTGAACCAGCCTATGTAGATCGTCCCTGACTTTTTCAATCTCAGTTTCGCTTTATCTCAGTCTCTATGTCAATCATATTTGTCTCTGTGCCATTCTATCTCTGTTTCTACATACCTATTATAGTCGCTCTATCCTTTCTCTGTATCGGTCTATCCTTATCTATGTCGCTGTCTCTGTATCTGTTCCTGTGTCGCTCTATCTCAGTTTCGTTCTATCTCTGCCTTTATGCCATTCGATCTTGACTCTGTCACTCTGGCTATGAGTCGGTATATATGTGTCACTCTAACTCAAACAAGGTGTCGCTCTGTATTCCTGTGTCACTATATACATATTCTTGTATTCCTGTGTCACTATATTCCTATTTATGTATTCCTGTGTCACTATATACCTATTTGTCCATGTGAGCTGTATACCTGTCCATATGCAGCGTATCTCTGTCTCTAATATAATGTATCACTCTACCTGATAACCTGTATCTCTGTCTATGTTTAGCTGTATCTCTGTCTATGATTAGCTGTATCTCTGTCTATGTTTAGCTGTATCTCTGTCTATGTTTAGCTGTATCTCTGTTTATGCTTAGCTGTATCTCTGTTTATGTTTAGCTGTATCTCTGTCTATGTTTAGCTGTATCTCTGTCTATGTTTAGCTGTATCTTTGTCTATGATTAGCTGTATCGCTGTCTATGTTTAGCTGTATCGCTGTCTATGTTTAGCTGTATCTCTGTCTATGTTTAGCTGTATCTCTGTCTATGTTTAGCTGTATCTCTGTCTATGTTTAGCTGTATCTCTGTCTATGTTTAGCTGTATCTCTGTCTCTGTTTAGCTGTATCTCTGTCTATGTTTAGCTGTATCTCTGTCTATGTTTAGCTGTATCTCTGTCTATGTTTAGCTGTATCTCTGTCTATGTTTAGCTGTATCTCTGTTTATGTTTAGCTGTATCTCTGTCTATGATTAGCTGTATCTCTGTCTCTGTTTAGCTGTATCTCTGTCTCAGTGAGATTGGCCTTTGTCTTTGTTAAGCTGTATCTCTGTCTCTGTCTTGCTGTGGAACAGGTGACCGGCAGAGGTAAGGGGAGAGATTGGAGGAGGAGGAGGAGGAGGAGGAGGAGGAGGAGGGGAGAGGAGGGGAGAGTGTTCGCCGGATTCGGCACTGTTGACTGGCTGTGCCGTCTTTCACCAAAAACACCTGGTGCCCCAGTTCCTTGGTAATCAGAGCAGAAAGGGTTGGCCACCGTTCTTCACGAAAACAGGAGGGAGTAGTCACAAGCCATCCTGCCTTTGGGGGCAGAGGATTGAGCCCATCACCTTTGTGGCTCGCCGTGCCCTCTGAAATTGTTTGTGGCAGAATTGGCACCTTTGTGGCAGAATTGGCACGAGCGACAGCTGGATGATGTAAATTGCATTGTATAACAGGACCGTGCTGCTCACATCACTGCTGCCCGACGGCGGTACAAATCTGTGAAGTGTATGCTCCAGGTACCTGTGAGATATACGTCAACAGCAACCCTGCATCTGATACAGCAGTAGTCAACTCCGCAATGTCGCAGTATTACACGGTTCTCACTACGTCGGTCAGTGCACCAGTACACATGATAATGGCGATAATGTCCTCTGTACAGGTGGTCCCCTAATGTCCCCTAACACAGGTGACGCCTATTCCAGACAGGCTGGTTCTGCGTCCAGCCCTGCCTCTGATGTTATAGAGGGCGCTACTCAAAGCTTATTCGCTCGGATGAGTGTATGTCTGGAAGCCGCGACCAGGGAGCATACGAGTGGGGATGGATGGCAAGAAAACAAGCGTGCCAAAATAAGACATTCCGCTCATTTAAACAAGTCTCATAAATAGGTAATTGTTCTGATTGAAACCGGCTTGAGCTGCACGAGCCCTGGAGACCGGGCCTGATTCTATGAGTGGCTGAGTGGGTGTATACAGCATGTGGGTGCGAGTGTGCATGAGTGTGCGCATACGAATTTGCACGCATGTATGCATGTATGTCTGCGCGTCTGCATGTTTGAGTGAGCAATGCAGAGTTGTTTTTGTGTGCGTGTATTGGAACATAAATTTAATCTGGAACTGTATCTGCGCCATTGTATATATGAAAAAGACCGTTTTCCGCCAGAGAGATTCATGATTTTCCCAAATTTGGGTCCTGGGTCTTATATGAGATGATCATGATGTTGCAATCCAAGAATAGCCTTTTCACGAAGGATTATTGCGCTGAAAAGTTTCTGAAAGATTCTGCAAGTTTGGAAAAACTACACAACTTTTACATGCGATTTTTAGCTAGAAATGTCCTTCATAATTTTGTAATATGTTTGGTAAAAATAAAATATGTTGGCAAAATTGCGGTTTGGTGGTATTAAGATAGAATCTTCCTGAAAAGTTTCAGGAAATTTCAGGAAGATTCTATCAATACTTATCTTGCTTATTACCACCAAACCGCAATTTTGTCAACTTATTTTATTCCTACCAACATATTACAAAATTATAAAGGACATTTCTAGCCAAAAATCGCACGTAAAAGTTGTGTCGTTTTTCCAAACTTTCAGAATATTTCAGAAACTGTTCAGCGCAACAACCCTTCGTGAAAACGGCTAATACTATTTTTTCAGCTTGACAGGGAATAAAGCTGACTTGACTTCTCTGAACACTAGGTCTAGACGTAATATGTCAGTCAAACTCGTATCATATCTAAAGCATACAGTTAGTGTCATTACTGTTATATGTTACTACTGTTACTGTTACTATTATCTACTGTTATATGTTCATCATGGTTATCCAAAATTATGTAAGTAAGCTGTAAAGAACGCTTCCGTGCTACCTTGTTCTTAGAGCTGCTGGTTTACCGATTTGTGGCATGATACCGCCGTGCCATAGCCAGTGGTATTGAACTAAGGGGTGGAACTTAAGAAACTTCCCTTCTAATGTTTGCATATCATTTGATACAAGCGCTAATGACATTACTTTCATCACTTCTGTTCTGTTCTCTGTTCAGAATTAAATTTTGTACACACTGGTATGTTTAATTTATTGAAACACAGACAGGAATTGTAACTGCGAGTAAATTTTTACGGCGAGACATATTTCATGTTTTACGCGCGGCTATTCAGTCAGCGTAGTCCTCGTTGCTGACCTGTGCGCCTTTGTCCCGGATTACAGCGCAGAGTCGACTGGGGATTGACCTTATCAGGCGTCGGCACAGAGCCTTACCTTGGCCTATCTTCCTATGGGAAGATAGGCCAAGGTAAGGCTCTGTGCCGACGCCTGATAGGGTCAATCCCCAGTCGATTTCACGCTGTGATCCGGAACAAAGGTGCACAGGTCAGCAACGAGGACTACGCTGACTGAATAGCCGCGCGTAAAACATGAAATATGTCTCGTCGAAAATATTCACTCGCAGTTAAAATTCCTCTCTGTGTTTCAATAAATGCAACGTACCAGTGTGTACATAATTAAATTATGAACAGAGAACAGAACACCGTTCATGAGAGTAATGCGCATTAGCGTTAATATAAAATAATATACAAAAAATAAAAGTGTTTTATGTTCCACCCTTTAACCCGCGCCCTGCTGGGGTCGGCAGCCGAACCCGCCCTGCTGGGGGGTAAATATTACCCCCCCCGTATCTTCCGAACCAATGACCGCAGTGGGACGCACAAGGCGGCGATCGAAAGCTCCAAGGATTTGAATATAATACACACCCGAAATGTTTAAAATAGGTCACATATCAGGTCACGATCAGGTCAAAGGTCAAACTTGAGGTATTCGAGTTTTTTAGCCATACTTTCCATCCAAAGCCTTAGATTGCGACTAATATCGCACAAGGTGCTCTCAAACGTATAATGCATCTCCCGTATAACCGAAAGCGAAATTGCAAGCAAAGATCAAGGTTAAGGTCAGGTCACAAAAGGTCAAAGGTCTACAAAAGCCATGCGACACATGTTGTATGGGTTATTTTACACGTAGAATTCGATAGTGGCAGCAATTTTCACAACCTGACCCCATATGATTGCCCTCAGGTCAAGGTCAGGTTACAATAAGGACACAATTTGAAATTGATTAATATAAATAGAAAAGGCATGTTTCTAGACCAGATTTGTCTCAGAAATACAGCGGTGGTATTTATTTGTCTGTATCTAATCACTAAAAGCTAAACAACGGAAATTCACAAAATGACATCATGAGTTACTCATACTTAGGAAGCCATAAGTCAGTCAAAAATAATGATATTTCTTTGAAATTTGGTTTGAGTATCGTTCATTCTTGGTTCTCCAACACATTCCGGTTTTTGAAATATCTTTTCAAACACAAATATTTTGCGTATTTTTTTTATTGCATTTTTGGGGGTCAAAAAACCCCAAATTCGTAAATACGAGATAGCTATGTTGAATAAAATGTCATTTCATTCTTTTTACTGTGTTTCATTTGCAATTTTCATTAACACTCGATTTTCTACGAATTTGCAAACATTTATCGTTTTTCCATCCAAAATGGCATGACATGACGTCATCTAAACGTCATTATCTTACAAAATATTGCCTAAATTACAGTCACATTTTGTGAGAAGACGTAAAATTGGTGCATTATAAGGTATTGAAAGTTTAAAGTTGCTATCCCCCATAGTTTTCAAGTTATTGAGAAAATCCGGGAGGAGGGGGGTAAAATTACGTAAAAATATGGCATTTGAACGGCATGCTAAAGTATAACTGATTTTTGTGTCAAACTCGTGTGTAGTGACGCCACTAAATTCGCTATATTTGGAAATTTTCTAAAATATTTCCTTCATTTTTGCACAGAAGACGTAAAATTGATTTAGGAGAACTACCTGAAATTTCAAATCGATAGTACTATAAGTTTTTGAGCTATTGCAAAAGTTCGTCAGGGGGGCTAAAAACGCCCCCCCCCCCCCCAGGCAATGGCGGGTTAACCCGCGAGTTACTGGGGGGGGCTATTTTTTGCCCCCCCTCCCGTTATTTTGCAATAACTCCTAAACGAACACCGGTATCGTCACCAAACTTGCAGTACCTTCTCTCACATCAATTCTACACATGTTGGCGAAAGGACAAATATGAGGCTATGATAGGTCAACCGAAAATGACGTCAGAGTGACGTCATGTTCTTTCGTTTTTGTTGCAAAATAATGGTTTGCGGAAAACGCTGTCAAAGGTACGATATTTGAGATAAACTAAATTGTTTTATATCAAATTACTGACAATCGACCGGGCTATCAAACCACTATCTCGGAATTTTGAGGGGTTTTTTAATTCAAAATTTTGAGAAATCCAAATACATTTTTTTGTTTTTACAAAATTTTCAACAAAAAATCCGAATTATCCCAAAACTGGAATATATGTGATCGAGATGTATGCGGTGAATATGTGTACCAAATTTAAAGTCGATATCTTTAAAAATTCCCGAGTTATGACATTTAAATGACAAAAATCGACCACTTCTCACAGCATTACTATGCATAAAAACGCATTTCCATTTTTGCTTTTTACTTCTATTTATATGGAACAAACAATGTTCTAAGGCCATTTTTCGCGTTCTAGACGAAAAACAAACCCATAAACATGTGTTACAACGCCTAATGACCGTAATCTGCAGTTTGACCTCGTGACCTCGGATGACCTTGACCTGAACCAAGATCATAAACAGTTTAGAAAAGTACTTAGAAGTGTCAGACACATGAATCATACCGATTTATCGACAGCGCATGCGTTTAATATCGCAATTTTGCGCGACAATTCCATCCATCGAGACCTTTTGACACGGTCAAACATTTGTACTTGACCTGACCTGTGACGTCATCGGTGATCCCGAGGTCAACAATATTATGTTTCCCTTGATAAATTTCCCAGGGCTATCGAATGCCGTTTGAATTTTTACATTCGGTCTATTAGTTCCGGAGATCAGAGGGGGGCAAAAAATAGCCCCCGCCCCCCCCCCCCCCCCCCCCCCCCCCCCCCAGTAAGTCGCGTTATGAAATATACCCAGTAACTCGCGGGTTAAGTCGACAGAATTGTCTGGAAACGATTGTGCCATATGTTGGTAGCTAAAGGTTTTCTCTATAGCTCTATATAGCTCAATAATGACGTCATCACCCCCCCCCCCCCCCCCCCTCCCCCACAAAAACATAATTTGTAGAAAGTTAAGTGACTTCTCGAGATACAAAATATCACCATCGTTTCCAGCAGTGCGCTCACTTACTTCATATTTTCGACTACAACCAGCGTATATTTTGACAACTTTCAGAAGATGAAATATCCCCTTTAACTCGGCCCAAATCGATCGCTTGTGTGATTCAGCGTGCCTGTCTAAGGAGATTCCGTCACCATGCTTCATGACTAGGGTCAGCGAACCGCGTGTTAAACGCGCCGGAGAACAGGGGCCACAAAAGGCAGAGCTGGCAATGGCTTAATGCTTATCAGCTCCACTGCAAGGTAGCTGTGCCAACGACCACCAAGTATGCATCATAATAATGTTAACGCGCCATGGAAACACGAGCCAGGCACTGGACGCGGTGTGGCAGGAAATGCACCTCGCTCTCGCTCTCGCTCTGATGCATCAGATTGCATTATAAAACATCCAATTTCTTTTGACCTATGAAGATCATCGCCCTGAATTCATCTTTATCTGACTGTGATGAGGCGACTGGGCGAGCAGTTAAGGCATTCGCCCGGCTCACCTGGCTGGGGAGTGGAGGGAGGGGGGATGTGAGGGGAGGGGACGGTGCGGTGGAGCGCTGGTGGAGGGAGTGGAGAGTGGAGGGCAGGGAGGGGGCTGTGGGGGAGGGGGACGGTGCGGCGGAGCGCTGGTGGAGGGAGTGGAGGGAGGGGGGCTGTGAGGGGAGGGGACGGTGCGGCGGACCACTGGTGGAGGGAGTGGAGGGAGGGGAGGGCGGCGGTGAGGGGAGGGGGACGGTGCGACGGAGCGTTGGTGGAGGGAGTGGAGGGAGGGGGCTGTGAGGGGAGGGGACGGTGCGGCGGACCACTGGTGGAGGGAGTGGAGGGAGGGGGCTGTGAGGGGAGGGGACGGTGCGGCGGACCACTGGTGGAGGGAGTGGAGGAGGGGGAGGGCGGCTGTGAGGGGAGGGGGACGGTGCGGCGGAGCGCTGGTGGAGGGAGTGGAGGGAGGGCAGGGAGGGGGCTGTGAGGGGAGGGGACGGTGCGGCGGACCACTGGTGGAGGGAGTGGAGGGAGGAGGCTGTGAGGGGAGGGGACGGTGCGGCGGACCACTGGTGGAGGGAGTGGAGGGAGGGGGCTGTGAGGGGAGGGGACGGTGCGGCGGAGCGCTGGTGGAGGGAGTGGAGGGAGGGGGAGGGCGGCTGTGAGGGGAGGGGGACGGTGCGGCGGAGCGCTGGTGGAGGGAGTGGAGGGAGGGCAGGGAGGGGGCTGTGAGGGGAGAGGACGGTGCGGCGGAGCGCTGGTGGAGGGAGTGGAGGGAGGGGGCTGTGAGGGGAGGGGACGGTGCGGCGGACCACTGGTGGAGGGAGTGGAGGAGGGGGGGCTGTGAGGGGAGGGGACGGTGCGGCGGAGCGCTGGTGGAGGGAGTGGAGGGAGGGGGAGGGCGGCTGTGGGGGGAGGGGACGGTGCGGCGGAGCGCTGGTGGAGGGAGTGGAGGGAGGGCAGGGAGGGGGATGTGAGGGGAGGGGACGGTGCGGCGGAGCGCTGGTGGAGGGAGTGGAGGGAGGGGGCTGTGAGGGGAGGGGACGGTGCGGCGGACCACTGGTGGAGGGGAGTGGAGGGAGGGGGCTGTGAGGGGAGGGGACGGTGCGGCGGAGCGCTGGTGGAGGGAGTGGAGGGAGGGGGAGGGCGGCTGTGAGGGGAGGGGGGACGGTGCGGCGGAGCGCTGGTGGAGGGAGTGGAGGGAGGGGGCTGTGAGGGAGGGGACGGTGCGGCGGACCACTGGTGGAGGGAGTGGAGGGAGGGGGAGGGCGGCTGTGAGGGGGAGGGGGACGGTGCGGCGGACCACTGGTGGAGGGAGTGGAGGGAGGGGGAGGGCGGCTGTGAGGGGAGGGGGACGGTGCGGCGGAGCGCTGGTGGAGGGAGTGGAGGGAGGGGGGCCTGTGGGGGAGGGGGACGGTGCGGCGGACAACTGGTGGAGGGAGTGGAGGAGGGGAGGGTGGCTGTAAGGGGAGGGGACGGTGCGGCGGACCACTGGTGGAGGGAGTGGAGGGAGGGGGAGGGCGGCTGTGAGGGGAGGGGACGGTGCGGCGGAGCGCTGGTGGAGGGAGTGGAAGGAGGGGGCTGTGAGGGGAGGGTTCGGTGCGGCGGACCACTGGTGGAGGGAGTGGAGGGAGGGGGGCTGTGAGGGGAGGGGACGGTGCGGCGACCACTGGTGGAGGGAGTGGAGGGAGGGGGAGGGTGGCTGTGAGGGGAGGGGACGGTGCGGCGGACCACTGGTGGAGGGAGTGGAGGGAGGGGAGGGCGGCTGTGGGGGGAGGGGACGGTGCGGCGAGCGCTGGTGGAGGGAGTGGAGGGAGGGGGCTGTGAGGGGAGGGTTCGGTGCGGCAGACCACTGCTGAAGGGAGTGGAGGGAGGGGGCTGTGAGGGGAGGGTTCGGTGCGACGGAGCGCTGGTGGAGGGAGTGGAGGGAGGGGGAGGGCGGCTGTGAGGGGAGGGGGACGGTGCGGCGGAGCGCTGGTGGAGGGAGTGGAGGGAGGGGGCTGTGAGGGGAGGGGACGGTGCGGCGGACCACTGGTGGAGGGAGTGGAGGGAGGGGGAGGGCGGCTGTGAGGGGGAGGGGGACGGTGCGGCGGAGCGCTGGTGGAGGGAGTGGAGGGAGGGGGCTGTGAGGGGAGGGTTCGGTGCGGCGGACCACTGGTGGAGGGAGTGGAGGGAGGGGGAGGGCGGCTGTGAGGGGAGGGGGACGTGCGGCGGAGCGCTGGTGGAGGGAGTGGAGGGAGGGGAGGGCGGCCGTGAGGGGAGGGGGACGGTGCGGCGGAGCGCTGGTGAGGGAGTGGAGGGAGGGGGAGGGGCGGCTGTGAGGGGAGGGGGACGGTGCGGCAGAGCGCTGGTGGAGGAGTGGAGGGAGGGGGAGGGCGGCTGTGAGGGAGGGGGACGGTGCGGCGGACACTGGTGGAGGGAGTGGAGGGAGGGGAGGGCGGCTGTGAGGGGAGGGGGACGGGTGCGGCGCAGCGCTGGTGGAGGGAGTGGAGGGAGGGGGAGGGCGGCTGTGAGGGGAGGGGGACGGTGCGGCGGACCACTGGTGGAGGGAGTGGAGGGAGGGGGAGGGCGGCTGTGAGGGGAGGGGGACGGTGCGGCGGAGCGCTGGGTGGAGGGAGTGGAGGAGGGGAGGGCGGTTGTGAGGGGGAGGGGGGACGGTGCGGCGGAGCGCTGGTGGAGGGAGTGGAGGGAGGGCAAGGGAGGGGGGCTGTGAGGGGAGGGGACGGTGCGGGCGGACCACTGGTGGGAGGGAGTGGAGGGAGGGGGGCTGTGAGGGGAGGGGACGGTGCGGCGGACCACTGGTGGAGGGGAGTGGAGGGAGGGGGCTGTGAGGGGAGGGGGACGGTGCGGCGGAGCGCTGGTGGAGGGAGTGGAGGGAGGGGAAGGGCGGCTGTGAGGGGAGGGGGACGGTGCGGCGGAGCGCTGGTGGAGGGAGTGGAGGGAGGGCAGGGAAGGGGCTGTTGAGGGGAGGGGACGGTGCGGCGGAGCGCTGGTGGAGGGAGTGGAGGGAGGGGGCTGTGAGGGGGAGGGACGGTGCGGCGGACCACTGGTGGAGGGAGTGGAGGAGGGGGCTGTGAGGGGAGGGGACGGTGCGGCGGAGCGCTGGTGGAGGGAGTGGAGGGAGGGGGAGGGCGGCTGTGAGGGGAGGGGGACGGTGCAGCGGAGCGCTGGTGGAGGGAGTGAGGGAGGGCAGGGAGGGGGCTGTGAGTGGGAGGGGACGGTGCGGCGGAGCGCTGGTGGAGGGAGTGGAGGGAGGGGGCTGTGAGGGGAGGGGACGTGCGGCGGACCACTGGTGGAGGAGTGGAGGGAGGGGGCTGTGAGGGGAGGGGACGGTGCGGCGGAGCGCTGGTGGAGGGAGTGGAGGGAGGGGGAGGGCGGCTGTGAGGGGAGGGGGACGGTGCGGCGGGAGCGCTGGTGAGGAGTTGGAGGGAGGGGGGCTGTGAGGGGAGGGGACGGTGCGGCGGACCACTGGTGGAGGGAGTGGAGGGAGGGGGAGGGGCGGCTGTGAGGGGAGGGGGACGGTGCGGCGGACCACTGGTGGAGGGAGTGGAGGGAGGGGGAGGGCGGCTGTGAGGGAGGGGGACGGTGCGGCGGAGCGCTGGTGGAGGGAGTGGAGGGAGGGGGCTGTGAGGTGAGGGGACGGTGCGGCGGACCACTGGTGGAGGGAGTGGAGGGAGGGGGAGGGCGGCTGTGAGGGGAGGGGGACGGTGCGGCGGAGCGCTGGTGGAGAGAGTGGAGGGAGGGGGCTGTGAGGGGAGGGTTCGGTGCGGCGGACCACTGGTGGAGGGAGTGGAGGGAGGGGGAGGGCGGCTGTGAGGGGAGGGGGACGGTGCGGCGGAGCGCTGGTGGAGGGAGTGGAAGGAGGGGAGGGCGGCCCGTGAGGGGAGGGGGACGGGTGCGGCGGAGCGCTGGTGGAGGGAGTGGAGGGAGGGGGAGGGCGGCTGTGAGGGGAGGGGGACGGTGCGGCGGAGCGCTGGTGGAGAGAGTGGAGGGAGGGGAAGGGCGGCTGTGAGGGAGGGGGACGGTGCGGCGGACCACTGTGGAGGGAGTGGAGGGAGGGGACGGCGGCTGTGAGGGGAGGGGGGACGGTGCGGCGGAGCGCTGGTGGAGGGAGTGGAGGGAGGGGGAGGGCGGCTGTGAGGGGAGGGGGACGGTGCGGCGGACCACTGGTGGAGGGAGTGGAGGAGGGGGCTGTGAGGGGAGGGGACGGTGCGGCGGACCACTGGTGGAGGGAGTGGAGAGAGGGGAGGGCGGCTGTGAGGGGAGGGGACGGTGCGGCGGAGCGCTGGTGGAGGGAGTGGAAGGAGGGGGCTGTGAGGGGAGGGTTCGGTGCGGCGGACCACTGGTGAGGGAGTGGAGGGAGGGGGCTGTGAGGGGAGGGGACGGTGCGGCGGACCACTGGTGGAGGGAGTGGAGGGAGGGGAGGGCGGCTGTGAGGGAGGGGACGGTGCGGCGGACCACTGGTGGAGGGAGTGGAGGGAGGGGAGGGCGGCTGTGAGGGGAGGGGACGGTGCGGCGGAGCGCTGGTGGAGGGAGTGGAGGGAGGGGGCTGTGAGGGGAGGGTTCGGTGCGGCAGACCACTGCTGAAGGGAGTGGAGGGAGGGGGCTGTGAGGGAGGGTTCGGTGCGACGGAGCGCTGGTGAGGGAGTGGAGGGAGGGGGAGGGCGGCTGTGAGGGAGGGGGGACGGTGCGGCGGAGCGCTGGTGGAGGGAGTGGAGGGAGGGGGCTGTGAGGGGAAGGGGGACGGTGCGGCGGACCACTGGTGGAGGGAGTGGAGGGAGGGGAGGGCGGCTGTGAGGGGAGGGGGACGGTGCGGCGGAGCGCTGGTGGAGGGAGTGGAGGGAGGGGGCTGTGAGGGGAGGGTTCGGTGCGGCGGACACTGGTGGAGGGAGTGGAGGGAGGGGAGGGCGGCTGTGAGGGGAGGGGGACGTGCGGCGGAGCGCTGGTGGAGGGAGTGGAGGAGGGGAGGGCGGCCGTGAGGGAGGGGGACGGTGGCGGCGGAGGCGCTGGTGGAGGGAGTGGAGGGAGGGGGAGGGCCGGCTGTTGAGGGGAGGGGGACGGTGCGGCGGAGCGCCTGTGGAGGGAGTGAGGGAGGGGGAGGGCGGCTGTGAGGGGAGGGGACGGTGCGGCGGACCACTGGTGGAGGGAGTGGAGGGAGGGGAGGGCGGCTGTGAGGGAGGGGGACGGTGCGGCGGAGCGCTGGTGGAGGGAGTGGAGGGAGGGGGAGGGCGGCTGTGAGGGGAGGGGGACGGTGCGGCGGACCACTGGTGGAGGGAGTGGAGGGAGGGGGAGGGCGGCTGTGAGGGGAGGGGGACGGTGCGGCGGAGCGCTGGTGGAGGGAGTGGAGGAGGGGGAGGGCGGCTGTGAGGGGAGGGG